>JAPPVO010003986.1:0-42909 GCA_030407325.1 Camellia japonica | reverse complement strand
AATTGTTATCCATTGAAAATAGACCCAAAAAAGAGTCCTCCTATTATAATTTGTTGTAATAATTAGGTGTATTTTAAATCCAAAAAAAAATTAAGGAAGACCCAAAACTAATTTAAAAATAAATTGACCCATTAAAAAATTGAAAGGCCCATTTAAAATAATTAGCATTGTTATCCATTGAGAATGATTTGCAAAAAACTAGATTATATAGTATGGTTGATTTATTTGTTTTCTAAAAATGCAAGAAAAGCGAGGATCAAGCGATACTTATTAATTGTTGTAATGTAATACTAAGTATCTTTGTGATTTTGACACAAATTTTTTGTCTTTTATCTTTATTTTTTTTTTCATTTTTTTCATTCAATGAAAAAAAAATATGAAGAGCCCCAAAAATTTATAAGTTGATTATTGACTTTGGGCTTCGAAAATCTTAGGGTCGCACCTAATTGTGTCCCATTGAGGGGAATACAAATGGTGGAATAAAGGGGGGATAATGGATTAGGTGATAAAATAATCATTTTGATCCTCTACTATTTAATTATGTATTATATTTAGTAAAATTCAATAAAATTTAAATGTCTCAATTTAAAAATAAAAATTTATTAATTTTTATTGATATTTTATTATTTAATTTTTTAAAATAATTTTTATAGATATTTTATTGATGTTTTATTTTTTAATTTGTTTATATTTTATTATTTAAATTTTAATAGTGTTTATGGGTGATGCACCAATAAATCATAAATTTCAATCTATGATCCATTTAGTCCTACTTTTAATGTGATGAACCAATAAGTCCCATCCCAGTGTAAAGACATATTGCCCCATGCTTTATAACTTAAAGGAAGGGGTAATTGTGGGTTGTACTGATGTTGCATTTACATTTATGCCCCAAATCTTTCATAAGGGAAAATTTTGTTTTCCCTCCAAACCAGTTAGAACGGAGAGAGACGTAAGAGGGGAAGATCTGCTGTGTTCCGATGTTAATTGGATTTGGATTGTTGTGTTAGTTATCTATTTGTAGCAGGCAACGTTGATTTGGTGTGGATTTGTATTGTAAGTTGAACATCCCTTTTGCTTCGTAAACCCTAGAGGTAGATGAAGCCCCTACTCTGGTGAAGTTGGAGCGGCGGTGTGAGTGTGTTTGTTCTGCGATGACAAAACAACATCAAGTCGTCATCACCGGTAATCGTGTCATCAACAAATGACGTCGGGTAAGTTGTGTCCCTTATATACGTGCACTCATGATGTTCTCCCTGGTGTTCGTATTGGTCTGTGTTAGGGGTTGTACATGTGTTGTAATTTGTTGAATTGTGGTTATTGTTAATGTTGATGATGAGTGTTGGTTGTATGCTCAGGTTAATGTTGGTTGCCTTTTTTGGGGGTTTTGATGCAGATGTGTTTGAAAAAATATGTTTTTAGAAATTGTGTTTTGATTTAGAGTGTTTACTTGATGTGTGTGTTTTACATGTGGGCAGTTAAGTGTTTGTTGGGGTTAATGTATGTTAGTAGTTTACATTACCTGCATATGTGGAATGTTGTTTTACATTGAAAGGAGAATTGCATAACTCCTCTGTTGCTAAGCCCACCTTACCTACTAATCAATTTCGTAAACAGTTTTACCAATAGCTTGAAACCCACTTTAGTAAGAAAAGGCCAATTTCCTCTCTCGTTATGCTTTACGTTAGATAAGAATGTGAGCCTTTGTTGTCGTCACAGTTTTGTTGCTAAACCCGCCTACTAATCAATCAGGAGTTGTTAATGTTAGATGTGGATGTTGTGTGGTTTTTTACATTGAATGGAAAAATGAAATAATTTCTTTGTTAGGTAGCCCACGTTACGTTAGTTGTGAATGCGAATGATGTGGATTGTTTTTTGAAATTGAAGGGAGAATGAAATAGTTGTCATAAACAATTTTTTTGAAAACTTAAAACCCATTTTGTTAAAAAAAAGGGATTTATTTACGTTCTTTGCGAATGTGGCGTGGTTTTTGTCATTGAAGATACAAGGGTATATATTACATTATGGTAATTTGTATTGTAAATGTCATTTTTTGAGTAATGGTGTAATTCCTATGCTTGTGACATTATATTCATTTGTATGTGCATTCATAATATTACTGAACCGGAATTGCTAACAAACGCATGACGTAGACATTATTAATATGAAATTCAAATTTATGGTGCTGTATAGACATTGGAAATTGGTTAGACTGGTGGTATTTACCATTTTGAATGCCAACATGGAGTTTTTTGGCCATATGAGGGACAAGGGGAATGTTCATATGTTTCTGATTGGGTACACATTACGATATGGTAATTCGTATGAAAAATGTCAATTGAATGGTAGGGAGGTTTTAATAAATGTTTCTGATGTGTAATTTTTCTAAAACCAGGTTACTAACTACGTAAAAGAGCAGTAATTTGTAACACATATGTTTTTGAGAAATTGTGATGTTTTTTTGAAATTGTGTTTTGATTTAGAGTGTTTACTTGTACGTGTGTGTTTTATGTGTGGGCAGTTAAGTGTTTGTTGGGGTTAATGTGTGGTAGTAGTTTACATTATTTGAATGTGTGGAATGTTTTTTTACATTGAAAGGAGAATGAAATAATTCCTCTGTTGCTAAGCCCACCTTACTAACTAATCAATTTCATAAACAATTTTACCAATAGCTTGAAACCCACTTTGGTAACAAAGGAACAACTTCCTCTCTCGATAGGCTTTATGTTAGCTAAGAATGTGAGACTTCGTTGTCATTACAGTTAGATGAAGATGTGAATGTTGCTAAACCCGCCTACTAATCAATCAAGAGTTATTATTGTTAGATGTGGATGTTATGTGGTTTTTTACATTGAATGGAAAATAAAATAATTCCTCTATTAGGTAGCCCACCTTACGTTAGTTGCGAATGCGAATGATGTGGATTGTTTTTTTGAATTGAAGGGAGAATGAAATAGTTATCATAAACAATTTTCCCGAAAACTTAAAACCCATTTTGTTAAAGAAGATTTAGCTTCGTCAAACGGTATTTATTTACGTTGTAATGCATGTTTGTTTGTAACGTAATGTAATTTTGATGTGTTTGATGCATTTTGATGTGTTTGTTTGTCACCGTAAAGTAGTTGATGTGTTTGTACACTTGCTAATGCATATTTGTTTGTAACGTAATGTAATTTTATTTTTTTAGATGCATTTAGGCATTACATTACACTTGGTAAGGCACTTGGGTTTCTTGAATTTTGTAATGATGTGTGTTTGAAACTGTTGGCAAGTAGCATTGGCCGGCAAGTAGGAAACGGAACGCTAGTAGCATCCTGCCATGTCACGGACAGTCAGGCAACAAGTCAACCAAGTTGGCCCCGAGAAGACAAACCAGACTGCCATTCAAGAAGCAGAAGGTGGACAGTGGTACTGTTAAACATTCTGAAATTGACCCTGCGAGATTAATGTACCGGTCCAACATTTTGGGAGTTATTAAGACCGTGCTTGAGTTGGAGTTGGGAGACAGACATATTTGGCAATTGGAGAAAACACCGTTTTGGCCAATGGTTGACGCTATTCGGGTCCACAGACTAGATCCTAGAGCATATATAAAGTGTGATGCAACGGTATGTCGGATCATTCACACGTACCATCCGGGAGATGAGAAGTTTTACATTGGTGGGGTTGGGCTCCCCCTCAGAAACAACGATATCCATTTGATGTTTGGAATTAAATGTGGTAAAGACAATTTGGATTTGGCTCAAAGTATAAAAGGTCCGTCAGATTTTATGCAAAGATGTTGTCCGAATGTGGGATGGATGTCTTCGAAAGTCATCAAAGATTTACTGATGCAGACTATTTGTGGTCGTACGGAACGCGATGAAGAAGATGTAGCCAAGCTGCTTTGCCTTTATATCTGTGCGAAATTATTTTTTGCAACTACAGGCGAGCATATAGGGTGGGCGTTTGTGCACGTCACTGACAAATTGGAAACATTACGGATGTATGACTGGACTGTGGCAATCCGTAACACCTTGATAAGTTCGCTGAATGAAACGCACAGCAGGCCAGAGAGGGTTACAGGTTGTGTTGTCGCATTGCTGGTACGCATTCTAAACATATTACTGCATCACATTCTTGCTCCACATATGCAGGTATATGTTTTGTACGTGATCAGCTAACATGTGTGTGACATTGTAATTGCAGTTCCTTATTTGCGAGCATTCAGAAACTATTAAGCTAGATCGCAGTAATGTGACGCCTCGTTTCTGCAGATGGAACCTTGGAACACTGATAGGGCGGTTAAAAGGGGTAAACTTGTTGGCAATAGGCTCCATTAAGGTATGTCCCGAGACCAAACTTGTGTTTTTTCGGTGTTTATAAGTTAATATTTATGATTGCGACACTGTTAAAATTTTGCAAGTTAAGTGTGATAAAATTGTTGGGACAAGTAATGAGTGTTACTATTAAGACCGACGTTGAATGGGATGGAGGCGGACCAAAATGAGGGGATCGTGTTTGATGTTGATCTGGTGACTGTGTGGCGTAGGGAGGGTGTTGATGTTAGTGTAGAAAATGTGACTGTTTTGGAGCCCAATTTTGATTGGTGGCGGCCTGATTCGCCTAATGGTGGTAATATCGAGATGAGTGGATTAAGTGAAACTGAGAACAGAAATATTAGGACACCGGATGGGAAAAAAAAATGAATAGGAATATACTTACAGCCAGGGAATCATGGCCAGTGTTGTTTTCGGATCTGTTAGACCTGTCATGCACACCGAATATTGATACAGTACACACTGACACATCCAGACAGAAGGATGAGTTGAAAAAAGCTACGGAGAGGATTAACGATTTGGAAAAAGAAGTAAAAACGAAGATGGCACGGGTATGTGAATTCAAATTTCGGGTCGAATCAATGGAGAAGTTGCTTGGGAAACAGGTTGCAAATTTGTTCATAGGTTTTGATAGCGTTATTGTTGAAAAGGATGCTGAAATCGCACGTCTTGAAAACCTGGTTCAACAGCTAAAGGGTACAATATCTAATTTAAAGGACAATCTTGATGATCATGAAGTGCATGATGTAACGCAATCCGTGGCAGTTGATGGATCCAATCATCGAACACCTTCTAACAGCTAGTCTGGGAGAGAAAATGGTACAGGGGGCGACACAAGTGGGAAAATTGCACATCAACCTTCATCCCATGCAGGCCGCGACGAGGACGTTCGCAAATCTACAATCGAGTTAATTGAAGATATGGATGAAGTTGAAGATCTAACAGTGGACGACGCAAAGAGGTATAGCAGGTTTGATACAGACACGGTTGATTGTGTAGCTGTTGGTATTGATGTGAACATAGCGTGCAAAGAAAAAAAAGGTGGTGCAAGCCCAGGTTGTCATGTAACGTCCCTGGTTAGACGCGTAAAGAACAAGCCAAGACACAAATTTAGGTTGATTGACTTCGAGTATCCTGCTTTGGGGAGGCGGGCCAAACAGAGCAACAGAGTGGTGCTGCGTAAATCTGCGGAGCCCGGTGTGATTTACAGTGTTGAGGACATTGAGGATGAGCGTAAAACGTGGAATGATTTTGCTATGAGCAAACGACATGCCGTGTGGAACATGCTGAAGGATGATGAGGTGAGATTGCTGGAGACGACATACAGTTTGGATGGTGACGGGTAAGTTGTTTTTTTTTTTAATTTGTTATAATATTTTTCTAGTATGAAGGAAACAATGTTGTAGTTGTTTTGTTGTTAAATTTAAGGGGTGTGTTGCAGGGCATTAGTATGGGATGGTGGTGACAATAGAATGCAAGTGCATTTTATTGATGTCCAAGACTTGGTACAACAGAACTCGATCCATGGCAATGTAAGCACACATTGCATAGTTGTCAAATGATATCGTCATTATGGTTGATAATGTAAGAATTTTAAATTTGCTATGTGAGATGGTTGGGTTGGTAAGAATGCATGTTGTATTAATGGGTAGGGTAATTTAAATTTAACAATGATGTCAGGGTTTGGTCGTTACACATGAATTTCTATATTGTAAACGTGTACGTCACACTATGACGTGTGCAAACACGATGGAATTGTGATAGTAATGTATTACTTGCATGTAATTAGTATATTGAAATCCTTATTGCTGGCATATGGTGTAGATAATTGATGCGTATGCTGCTATACTAATGGAAGTATAGAGGAATGTGGCTTTTAGGACAGGACAGGGTAAATTGACATATACCATTTGTGTAGGACATGATGAGGAACAGTAGCGCACTATTGAGAGCTAAGTACTTGAATGTGCACGCGAAGGCATCAAGAGGGTGTCGATTCACAGTGTACCCGATATACCATGCGAACCACTGGACTGTCATGGTCCAAGATGTGGAATGCAATTTATGGAAACATTACAATTCCATGAGACTTAGACGTGGGGTTCGGGACGTGCATTACAACGAGGCTCTTAAAGTGGTATGGATGTGTTACGTTGATTGTTGTGTTTTGTTTCGATGAGTGTAATAATGTTATGTAATTAGCAAACACATTGCTTATAACGTGACTGAACTGACATGAAATTGCTTACTAGAAACAATGGGTGGCCGACCACCATACAAATTATGTGAAGCCAAAAGTTGGAACGAAAGACATGCGGACAGAGCAATTTGATGGAGCCCTTGTGTCAGTTGTGGATTGCCCGCAACAAGAGCCCGATTCGTAAGTGTTGTCTGTGCTATTTTTTTTTTTTTAAATTGATGTTTATATTATGACGTTGGAATTGGTACTATGTATGCAGGTCAGATTGCGCAATTGTGGTATGTTTCATTATCCGTCAGTACATTCACGGGATAGAAATCAACAGCACGATGGACGGGATCACTCCCATTGGTTTGCGAGCTGCGTTAGTTAAGACGTTCTTGAATGAGCCAGCAAGAGGACTACGTGCCAGGACAGCATAGAATTTGGTTTTGATAAGCATCAACAGCAGCACCACTCATCCACTTGAATTTTCTATTTTTTTTAATTGGTACTTAGCTGGTTTTTGTTGGTAATGGAAAACATTGTGGACGTACGGGTGGTTGGTTTTTTGATCTATTAGATAGTGTTCGTTAGTTTAATGGTGGTCTAATTTTTTTCACATTTTGTAGTCGTATGTCTGGTTTGAAAAATTTATGCCAGCTTCTGGGTCTGCATGATGTGTATTGGTTAGTTTAGGAATTGTTTGACATTGATGTGCATAATTTGGATGCATTTTAAGCAGTTAATTATTTTTTGGTACATTAATTAGTTCGGTAATATTGGCGTAATGGTGTTTTTATTAACCAAATAAGCACATTGGTTGTTTTGTTATGCCCAAAGTGGAGTGTTTGATTTGTTTTGATGGACCAGCAGATGGACTACCACCTAATTTTGGTGTGTTTTATTTCTTAATGGACCAGCAGATGGTTTACCACCTAATTTTTTGGTAATTGTAATTGTGTTTAATTGTTATTTGTTATTTTTTTTGGTTGATGTTAGCATGTTCTGTGGCTGAAGTGAATGTGGTCCGTACGTGTATGTGATGAACAAATAATGGTTTGTGTGGTGATATGGTTACATATTAGTGTGAATAATGTTTGTCATCGACGTGAATATTATTTGCATATGTGTTGTGGTTGGCTTATTTAAACAAATGTGATGTAAACAAATGTTATCGTAAGAGGGGTTCTTGGTGTGGTTGGCTTATTTAGTTAGGCGTCGTAAATTTTGTTCTTTGTTGGTATGTGTTGTGGTCCAAATATGTTTTACTGTAATCAATTACATTGAAAGGGTGTGTGGTGCTGTTGGCTAAAGTAATGCACGGCAACACACATGGAATATGATACAAAAAATAGTGGAAAACGCAAATGGAAAACAAATATGCAGTGTATGGCATGGGGATAGTGAAGGGAAATGATGTTTAAGGGGCCATTATATTTTATCGCAGCATGTGTTAAAAATATAAAATCAATCAATGGTTGACAATTGGGAAAAAAAAATTGACATTGAAACATAATGGTTCTTGTCACAAACTGAATTTGTGGAAAACAAATTAAACAACTAATCTATATTGGCTCTTTACATGTCTTCCTATTGTGGTTGCCCAACTTTCCGCATCGACCACACCTGATGCGCTGTACTACTTCGCCTCTCGATGGAATCCTTTTTCGTTTGGGCCTGCCTGGTGGATGCTTCACTGTTGGTGGCATAATCATGTAGTCGACTGGTGTGGAAGATGGCTTCCCTGTAGTTGGAATAGGATATATTGTTCCGTTGTACGTTGCTTTGAACGTGTCAATGTGGAATGCATGGTCTATCGATTCATGAATGTCCCTTCCACTATTACGAAACGCAACAACGGCATGGGACACATGGGAACTCGTTTATTTGCCACTCAAAACAAGAACACACCCGCCTGGCCACGTCCATCAAAACTGACAGATGAGAGGGGACCTCATATACATTGTCATTAGCTTGACTAACACACCAAGATCTGCTGTCGTTGTACGTCGTGGTTAGTTTTTTTTTCCATTTTCGGACATATCACGCCGGCCATTTGGTGCATTTAACTCTGCGTTCCGCCATTTGCTCCATGATTTGCCCCATTATCATATCAACCAATCTAGTAATAAGAAGTTGACGAGCATCGCGTACCCAATTGTTGAAAGATTTGGCAGCGTTCGAACACATCTCTCCGTAGCGTTGGCCTCTGCAAAATACCCAATGTGAATCCAAATGAAGGATATAAATGATAACATCCAAAACAACCACTTAAAATGAACCATGAAAAAATACATTAGTATAACGGCATACGCATCACTTACGTAAAACATTGAGCGGAGTGTGTACTACCTGGAATACACGTTAGCCCAGTGTTTAGGATGTAAGTCTTTCATAAAATCCTCAATCACAACGGGGCTGGACTTCTTCAATGCATCCAATTTCTCATTGAAACAAGCGACGGTAGGTATGTAAGCACAATCACGTAACTTGCACATCAAGCCAACCTTATGTGATGCATTAACGTATTTCATACGGTCTCGTAAATTCATTTGGAGATGAAACAAACAATATCCATGGTGTGCTGACGGGAATATGTTTGGCATAGATTGCAGCAATCCAACGTGGCGGTCAGATATAAATGTCAACGTTCGACCATCACCAACAACTTCTTTCAAATTCCGAAGAAACCATTCTCAATTAGCTGAATTTTCCGAATCAACAATAGCGAACGTAACCGGAAACAATCCTAAAAATACACAATGGAAGCACATGGTATAATAAAAAATGGTATAATAAATTGGATGGCATGGAAATGGTATAATCAAAAGTGGTATTACAAATGCGTCATGTTGTATAACCATCTGTGCAATGCATACATTTCGAAACAGTAACAACCTTGTAATAAGAATGTGAAGATGTTTTACATTACCAAGTGTTGACTGTTCCATGACATCACATTTATACATGGGTTAAATTATACGAGCAAGTTGAATTGTAAAAATATCGGATAGAACACTATATGCGTAGTCATAATAAAACAGAAGAACAGTTTGGTACCTTGATTATCGTCTTTAGCAGTAGCGGCGAGCAAATTACCCTTAAATCTGCCTTTCAGGAATTTTCCGTCTAGAAAGAGCAGAGGTTGACAATGATTGAACCCATCCATACAAGCACGGAACAATAAGAAATACCGAATGAAACTCCCACTTTTTTGATCAAATTCAAGATTAATGTAACTGTTGGGATTTTTTTCCATAACAGACTCACTGTACCACCTTAGTTGGTCAAACGACATGGCATGATCCCCAAAAAACTTCACCCCTTGCTTTCTCGACACCCAACCATGCTATCCGGTAATTAATGTCCAATCCATAGTCATTTTTTAAATCAAACACCACATCCGTTGGGCGTACTAACGTCTGCCCACGCACCCGATTTGCCACAACACTAGAAACCAACTCAGACCCCGTTCGTGGGTTCTTGTAAGTCCGTATCGCAACGCCACAATTATGGACACTATCGAAGCTCTTAACATATAACACCTCGCTCGATGGTAACACCTGCGCATGTATTGACCACGTACATCCCGTGGACACTGCAAACTTGCACACTATAGTAATCCGAACAGAATCATTTTTAACATACTTGAATTGGAATCCACGTTCCACTGCATATTTACATAGAACTTCACGGAATTCGTAGGCTCCTCCATTGAAACATTGACCCACATGGATAATCCCATACGCCCATTGAGCGGACAAAAAAAGTCTTCGACTTATTTGGGCAATATGTTGGTAATAAATCCATTTGATCGCCATGGCCAAAAGTTGGATTACCAAGGGGATTCACATCGTCCTCCACGCAATCCACCACTACATCATTACCCCCCGCCACAATGTTACGGGCCTGTATTAATATGTCAATGTGATTTAGCCTGAACGACTTACCAAGACACAACATATTATGGATATCATCATCATTAAACACCTTAAACTTCTTATATCTGGGGAGATCAAAAACATACACATCACACTCGGCACCAACCCATCAAATTTCCCACAAATAACATCAACCAACTATGCAAATGTCCACCCATATTACAACCGGACCAGAACATTATTCTGGCCATATGTGCACACCAACAATATACCATCACCCATACCTGTAACGCTAACATTTCCGAACCCGTTATGGAAAACACAATACAACAAATCGAATTTAACGTGCATATAACAAAACAACTGCTGTTAATGATTTTACATTTGTGATGTTTTTTACAATCTCTATTTCTCTCTGTAATTCATTCATATTCTAATAATTGTGTACCAAAACATAATAAAATAACACCACAACATTGGTTTTGGTCAATCTCCATTTTCTCTCTAATTCAATCGTATACTAATAATTGTGTACCAAAACAAAATAAAACAACAGACCACACCAGCAGTTACCACTGAAACAAACCCAACACCACGTCCCCAACACACCAAAAAAACCCTCACGATACATCACCAAGGCCACCAGGGAAAAAAAACCAAAAACACACCAACACAATCAAACAACTGCTGTTACTGATTTTACATTTGTGATGTTTTTTACAATATTTCTCTCTGTAATTCATTCATATCCTAATAACTGTGTACCAAAACACAAGAAAATAACACCACAACATTGGTTTTGCTCAATCTCCATTTTCTCTCTAATTCATTCGTATACTGATAATTGTGTACCAAAACAAAAGAAAACAATAGACCACACTAGCAGTTACCACTGAAACAAACCCAACACTACCCCCTCAACACACAAAAAAAACCCCTCACTACACATCACCAACACCACCGGAGGAAAAAACAAAACAAAAACACACCAACACAATCAAACTACTAACCTATTACACTATGATGACCATAGACCACACCTGACAAAACAGATCAAAAAACCACTGGAAATGAATACAAACCCGTAATACCGTCGCCGACTGAATGCAAATTGTTAAAAACCCCAGACAATAGCCCCAAACAATAACTCCACAAAATAAGGAGACCAATGTTAAAACAATTCAAAACCCCCCAGTTTTGTTCCTTATCCCCTCCGCATGTCAACCAATTCATTATGGAAACACAAACAAAACAAGGACAACAATGTAAAAACATAACAAATTCAAAACCATCTAAATAACAATTACCAAAAAATTAGGACTAATTGGTGTACAAGAAAACTCTCAAGACCAAATGGTTTAATTTTTCCCCATTTAGGATTTTTGGGTAATTTTTTCATGTTTTATTTAATTTCATTATTTCATTATTATTATTTTTTAAAATAAATTTATTTAAAATTTTAATTAAAAAAATAACATATATTTTTATTGATATTTTATTTATTTAATTTTTAAAAAATCAATTTATTTAATTGTGTAAAAAATAAATTAAATAAATTTTTATTTAATCTAGCTAAAAATAATTAAAATATTAAAGATATGTTTAATATTGCTATTACTTAATAAATAATTGAAAATGGTAAAATAGTCATTTGAGCATTTATCTTTCTCCGTAATATGCCAAACAAACATATGATTCACATCCTATCCAATTAAATAGTCATTTACTGACATCTAATCTCATGACTAAACAAACATAGGATACATATCATATCTAACCAAATAGTCCTAGGACTATAAATCCCAAGATTACAATTCGATGGATTCAAATCCCTCCTTGTCTAGTCTGTCCAAACAAACACACCCTTATTATGTTTCCTTCTCTTTTTTTTTTTTCTTTTGTGCTAGAAAGGTAATGTACACAATTTATGAAAATCAAATTTGGGATAAATTTTTATATGAGAATCTTTTTTATTTGGAAAACATTTCAAAAGGAGTACAAAAATGACTTGAAATATGGGATCCTTCAAACATTCCAAAAGAATGTGAAATTCTTCAAATATTTCAAAAGGAGTACAAAAATCTCTTAGTAAACTTTGGGCAAATGTATAATTTTAAACTATAACACTCCCATATAACACTAAAACGTAATACTCTAATATAACACTAAAAAAAAAATAATAAAAAATTAGTGTACTTTTTCCAAACGTAACAATCCAATATAACACAATAAAAAAACTTCTTAGTGTAACATTCCAATGTAACACACAAAAAAACTCATTGGTGTACTTTTTCCAAATGTAACAGTCCAATCTAACACTCCAAAAAAATGATATATGATTCTTCAAACCATTCCAAAAAGATCTGAGATTCTTCAAACCATTCTAAAAGAAGCTCAAAAATTCCTTTGTAAGTTTTGAGCAAATGTATAATTTCAAATTGTGAGGGTTACGTTTAGAAAAATTACATTAAGGAATTTTTTAGTATTTTTGTATGTTACATTGGAGTGTGACGTTTGGAATTACATTGATTGGAGTGTTACGCTTGGAAAAAGTACACTAAGGAATTATTTTTTATTTTTTTATTTTTTTGCGTGTTACATTGATTAGAATGTTACATTTGGAAAAAAAATACACTAAGTAGTTTTTTTAGAGTGTTACGTTGTTACGTTTGGTAAAAGTGCACCAAAGAGTTTTTTAGTGTTTTACATTGGATGTTACGTTAGTGTTACATTTTTTTTCGTAATGTGAGATTTATTCTAGGAAGGAAAATCCAAAACCTCTATAATGCGAATTGCCTAAATGTGTAATTTTACATTTAGAGAAATCCACTGTTATCCTTAGAAAATTAAACCAAAATATGTAAGTGACTACCCTTTTATATAATTTTCACTTTAATGGGACCTTTGAGTTCATAAAAAAGAAAAAAAGAAAAAAAACTAAACAGTTCATAATATCACATTTTGAAATGTATTTAATTAATCTAATATTTATGGAGAAAATGTTTGAAACTTTTAAAAAAAAAATTCTCAATTTGACTCACAATAACGTAGCGTGCCAAGTGTCAACATTTTATTTTTGATAAACTCAATCATGTCGGATTCATGTTGTGGGTCTCTACTTTAGCATCTACCAATCAAACATGCTCTATAAATGTGTCTCATAAATATGTATTGAGAATTGTTGAGACAATAAAATTAACAGTGTGGAACTGTTAAGTCGACCTATATCCACGTCCAACCTTGACTCCCCAGATGTGTGAATCTTGGTTCTGCCCTAGCCTATAACCATCTTCAAAGTAGAATTAGAAACAGACAAGTTCATCACATCCTCTTTAAATCGGTTGTTTAATATTTGTAATTGATTGTTACATGTAATTGTAAAAATATCTTTTGGAAATGATGCTCAATAATGATGTGATCTCTTCGATGACGACTACGACTTCCATTGATTATATGTGTCACGATCTAAACCCGGTATTCGGAGATTCGGCATCGTAACAAGACAATAACTGAAGTAATAACAAATTACTAGTAACAAATTAAAATAAAAGGGTATCCACATCTTAATTTAATTATAACAAAACCATATACATTGGAGCTTTTATTCATTTACAGTGCCAGAGTTAAAATATGACTACAAAGTGCCTTATGCCTACCTCACGCACCGGTCCTAACTGTTGTTAAAAATGTACAATAAACAAAATAAATAGATTCATGATTTGTTAAATTAAATAATAGAACTGCGAATAAATCCATATTACATTGTAGAGCATAATACAGAAATACATATCATATAATATATTGTAAGACGAGGAATCAAACCAAATTCTGTGTGATACCACAGTGACCTTAAAATAGATTAGCCGTCTCATCGTGGACGCTGGAGGAACGTTGACTTCTGTCTCCCAGGATAAGATGGCTTAAACCAGCTAACACAAAAGCATCTTCTGTTAGCTTGGCGAACCGACAATGGCGACACTCTTTCTCACACAGGAAGGATTATTATACTAGTAAACAAACTGACTATATGATTGGAAGGCAAAAACTTCTGTACCAAACCAAAGGAGATGGGTCTCCTCTTATACACAATGGGGGAGAGAAGAGGAGTCTCCAGCCATCAAGGCTGGCCACTAATGGAGGCCATTACTCCTACAAAAATGCTGAAGTAATGCACAAAACTAATGGGAATTCAAAGTGTGAGTTACACACAATATACACATATGTGTATATATATTTCTGCAACAGGCTTAGGCCTGCAATAGACCTAGCCCAAAAAGAATAAGTTGGTGGACCACCAATTCGGCCCAGCCCAAACCTAACCCATTCCCAAGCCTCAAGCCCAAGATCTAAGATCCACGATCCATGGACCCGGACCTGGCCCAGCCCGGGCAGGTAGGCGGCGGCGCGCGCACGAGCATATAGCAATTTTGCCATAACCAACTTGGACCATAGTCTTGGCCCAAGCCCATCCTTGAAGCATCCATGCCTCCTTTCCTTTGGTAAATTTGGATGCCGCAAAGGGCTCATGCCCTTCTCATAATCTTGAGACTTAAATACCTATCAAAGTTTTCCTCCACAATCAATGTGGGATTGGTAGTTATACACAATTCCCAATACCTCATTTATGAGGCCAACTTTAAGAGACAATTTCTCATTCAATTTTTAATGGTTTTTGGTCATTCTTTTTGTGGTGTAAAGACCTTCTTACAAAGAATCTAAACCCATTTAATTCTACCTCAACCAAGTTTGGGACCTACTTTAATTTCACATTAAAGTTTACCAAAACCCATTTTTTCCAATAATCCCCCACATGAATAAAAATTGACTAAATAAGAAAAACGGACAACGTTTACAACAAAGACGCGGAAGAGAGCATACAGACTAACCCTACATTAGAAAAAGTAGTTGTTGGCCTTGAACCTTTCATAGTGACAGCCTATAGGATTTACTGGCTGACCAGTGAACGTGATGTCTTGAACTATTCTGCCGTTTGTGTAAACCGAGACAATAGACCTCACACAGGAGTTAGTCCAACCATTGTTCTTGTTCTCACTTGTGTGTCCGGTATGGCCCTGGAACACTAGCATGGTTCAGTGAGTGGTTTTAAAGAATTTGACCTTACCAATTCTTAAAGAAGCGGCCTCACTTCGCACTCACATAGGTGACCTATATAAGGTATCTTATTATACCACGGTTGACTATCATATCACTTAGGTCATTAAAAGCATTAGCTTAACCTTCTACCCCAATAAGGTATCACTGTACAAAGGAATGGGCAAGAGGATTTACCTCTTCTGTGACTCACCCGTTACACGAAATTAGGTTGTCCCTTTGAACCTAGATCTTGGGATCTACAGTCAACTAGGTTAGGTTTTTCGTTCCGATAACTTTACTAAAGGCCTTAACCCCATTTCTCTTGACGACGTTTCTACTAACTCTCGAGTTAACCCTTTGGTTAGTGGATCCACAATGTTGTCCTTAGACTTTACATAGTCTAGAGAGACAATTCCATTAGAGAGTAGTTGTCGTATGGAATTATGTCTACGACGGATATGTCTAGACTTTCCATTATGCATATGACTTTGTGCCCGTCCAATCGCCGATTGGTTATCGTAATGAATACAGATAGCAGGCACAGGTTTCGGCCAATGTGGAATATCCTCAACGAATTGGCGAAGCCATTCAGCTTCTTCAGTTGATTTATCTAACGCAATAAACTTAGATTCCATCATTGATCTCGATATACATGTTTACTTGGAAGATTTCCAAGACACGGTTGCCCCTCCGAGGGTAAACACATAACCACTAGTGGATTTGGAGTCTTTTATATCAGATATCCAGTTAGTGTCACTATACCCTTCTAGTACCGCTGGGTATCTAGTATAATGCAGCCCATAATCCCGAGTGTTGCGTAAATAACCTAACACCCGCATAATGCCTCTCCAATGAGTGGCATTTGGATTACTCGTGTATCTACTAAGCCTACTAACAGAATAGGCTATATCTGGCCTTGTACAACTCATCAGATACATCAAACTTCTAATGACCCGAGAATATTCTAGCTGAGAGACACTCTCACTATTATTCTTGATCAAATGTAGACTTATGTCTACCAGTGTCCTAGACACACTTGTATCTGATTTACCAAATTTCTCAAGTATCTTCTCAATATAGTGAGACTAAGAAAGTACAATACCACTAGATGTTCTGGTAATCTTAATACCTAGAATGACATCTGCAATGCCCATATCTTTCATGTCAAACTTTGAGTTTAACAATCTCTTGGTAGTTCGAACCGTTTCATCATTACTATCAACAATGAGTATGTCGTCTATACGTGTCAATGTCTTCAACATATATGCACTTGTCACACTCATTGATTCTAAACCCATTTGACAACATAGCGTGTTCAAATTTCTCATGCCATTGCTTAGGCTGCTTGTTTCAAACCATATAATGACTTGACAAGCTTACAGACTTTCTTATTTTTCCCTGGAGCTGAAAACCCCTCGGGGTTGTTCCATGTAGATTTCTTCATTTAAATCTCTATTTAAGAAAGTTGTCTTTACATCCATCTGATGTATCTCTAGACCATGTAAAGCGGCTATCCCAATCACCATACGAATGGATGTAATCCTTGTCACAAGTGAATACATATCAAAGTAATCCAGGCCTTCTCGATACTTGTATCCTTTGATGACTAGTCTAGCTTTATATTTATCAATTGACCCATCAACCTTCATCTTTCTACTAAAGATCCACTTATTCCCCAAGGCTTTACTGCCTGAGGGTAGATTAACCAACTCCCAAGTATGGTTCTGTAAGATGGAGTCAATTTCACTTTTAATAGCTTTTTTCCATAAGGGACTTTCTGGTGAAGTCACAGCTTCATGGAAAGTCTGAGGTTCTCCCTCTAACATATAAGTCAAGAAGTCCGGCCCAAAGGACTTGGCAGTCCTAGCCCTCTTACTCCTTCTTGGTTCATCTACTTCTTCATCTTGATCATCTACTTGATCATTATCTTCAAGTTCCTTCTCAGAACTTTGATCCTCTCCTTGGGTTCGGCAAGGAAATGTGTCTTCAAAGAAAGACGTATTTTTTGACTCCATTATAGTATTCTTGTGGATATTTGAAATATCAGACTTGTGCACAAGAAATCTATATGCACTACTATTTTGTGCATAACCAATGAATATACAATTCACGATTTTCGGACATATCCTAACCCGCTTAGGTGTAAGTATCGCCACTTTTGCAAGATAGCCCCACATTCGTAGGAAATTATAAGAAGGCTTCCGGCCTTTCCATAACTCATATGGAGTCTTGTCTACTTTATTTCGAGGGATTCTATTTAGAATGTAATTCACGGAGAGAATTGTTCCCCTCCCTCCACAAGTTCTATGGCAATCCAGAACTTAGCAACATTGCATTCATCATCTCCTTTAGCGTCCTATTCTTTCATTCAGCAATCCCATTTAACTGAGGAGAATAAGGTCGCCGTGGGCACAAATCTCAATAAATGGTGATTCATACTCACCACTACGATCACTTCTTAAAGCCTTAATCTTGCAGCCTAATTGATTATCAACTTCATTCTTATAAAGAATAAATTTGTTAATAGCCTCATCTTCGCTTTTGAGCAAATAGACATAACAATACTTAGTGCAATTATCAACAAAAGTGATGAAGTACTTATTGCCACCACGTGATTGTATAAACTTTAAGTCACACACATCACTATGCACAAAGTCCAACGGCTCTGAACTTCTTTCAATAAAATCAAACGAAGATCTTGTCAACTTTGCTTCAACACAAGTCTCACACTTGTGTTTTGGATTAATCTTAAAAGATGGTATGTGACCTAACTTGATTAATCTACGTAAAGATTCAAAATTCACATGTCCTAGTCTATCATGCCACAAATTGGAAGACTTAAGCATGTAAGCAGAAGAAGATGCATCTTTATTCATCTTTGGGATAACAGTCATTACATTGAGTTTAAACATACCCCCCAACATATAACCCCTACCCACATACACTTTGTTCTTGGTCAAAACGACCTTGTCGGACTCAAAGACTATGCGAAAAGCATGTTTGCTGAGAAGAGACCTTGAGACAAGATTCTTACGAATGTCCGAAACATACAGGATTTCGTTCAAGGTCAGCTCCTTTCCTGAAGTCGACTTCAGGACCACCTTGCCTTTTCCCTCAACAATCGAGGTAGTAGAGTTTCCCATAAACAACTTCTCACCGTTTGTAATCGGCTCAAAAGTTGTAAACAGCTTCTTCTCAGAGCAGATGTGGCATGTAGCCCCAATATCAATCCACCGTTCTCTTGGGTTTGAACCCACCAGATTCACTTCAGAGATAACGGCAGACAAGTGCATGTCATCCTTCTCATGGGAGTGCTCTTGTATATCTGCCATGTGAGCACGAGGTTTGGTCTTGTATGGTTTCTTCTTCTTGCGGCAATCACTAGCCTGATGCCCCTCGCTACCACAGTTGTAGCACTTCCCTAAGAACCGATAACCAGGTTCTTACAGCTTGTATGCTGACTTCTTTGCAACAGCACCCCTTGGCCCCAACTTTAAGCCCTTATTCACAGAAGGCTTCTTCCTCACCTCAGAAGATTTGCCATGCTCAATGACATTGGCCTTCACAGAGGAGGTACTCCCTTCTTTCTTTCTATTATCCTCCTTAATTCGGAGTCGGACAATCAGTTCTTCAACGGACATTTCCTTGCGCTTATACTTCAAGTAGTTCTTGAAGTCCTTCCAACCATTGGGAAGTTTCTCAATGATCACAGCAACTTGGAATGACTCGTTCAATGGCATCCCCTCATTATGAATCTCATACAAGATCACTTGGAACTCTTGGACTTGGTTTATCACAGTTTTTGAATCAATCATTTTAAAGTCCAGGAACCAGCCAACGACAAATTTCTTTGCCCCGAGGTCCTCAGTCCTGTATTTCTTGTCCAAAAATTCTCATAACTCCTTTGCTAAGCTCTTGGCATAAAACACCTGTATAGTGAGTCTGCCAAGCTGTTGAACACATAGTTCCGTCAAAGATAGTCTGTCTGCTTCCATGTGTCAAGCACCATGACTTTCTGCTTGTCTGGCTCATTCTCTGCCATGGCTGGAGGATCCTCACTCAAAACCTTTGCAAGGTTCAGCGTGGTTAAGTAGAACAGCATCTTTTGCTGCCATCTCTTGAAATTCACCTTGGCAAATTTCTCTGGGTGCTCATGATGACTAAACGGACCTCTCGGAACAACCGGAGTAACGCCAAGGTTGACCACAGAGGTCACAGCAGTAGGGGTTGGCAACCTAGTTGTCCCGGGGTTCAGATCCCCACCAACGTTAGCAGTAGTAGCAGCATTAGTGATAGTTACCATTTCTGAAAATTACACCAGAATATCACTTTTTGTGTTTTCAGAAATTAAACTTAACAGTAGAAAATCTCATAGTTGAAAAGTTAATTCAAAATTAGTCTCACCACTAAACCTAGAATTGAACATGGTCGAAAATGTTCCCCGGAAGACTAGAGGGGTCACATCGGTCCCACTTAAAACCCAGTTAACCTTTTAACAAAACTTTCAAGAGCATGTTGACTCCTAGTCTGTGATAAACAATTTTTAGAATTAAGTTTTCCAAGGGATGACCTCGGTTAACACAAACCAAGGTTCAACACTTATATGCAATTTAAGAATTGCTACAACAAAATAAGCAAATAAAACTTGCTTTTACAACTTGGTAAACAAACCAAATAAATCTCAAGCAAAAAATGCTTAAATTATAGTCCATATATTTCATTTGTGTAACCCAAATCTATTCATTTGGTTTTGATTTTTGTTTTTCCATTTCCTTTCGCATTGGTATGCCTACAAAGAAAGTTAGTGGCAAACCACAAAATAATACAAAGCAACTAATTAAAAAAAAAAAAAAAAACTCGTACTTAACCCTCCAAGCACTATCATAAATAGCACAAGTAATTAAAATTTAAAAAAATTCAAGCTTAAATGTACAATTTTAAGTTACACAAATAAAACTTCAAAACTAAATGTACAATTTTAAAACTAAAATTTGTAACTCCAAAATTAAATTCAAACTTTAAATTAAAATTGTTGTAACTCCAAGCTTAAATTCAAACTTTAAATTAAAATTTAATAGTCATGATTTATGAATTCACAATAAACATTTAAACTTATAACTCCCAAATAAATTATTTGTTTATTTGAATAACCTAAACAGTAGATTATAACTCAATTAGTGAATTATTAAATAAATGGACATGCAACAGTAGCATACAAAAGCAGTGACATGTAAACCAATTGAATCTGAAACATGCAGTTTGCATATACATAGAAAATTGGTTTTGGCGTATGGCAATCAGTAGCATGCATCTATCCAAATTTATATATTTTATTATAATTAAGGATTGACACAAGCAACAACATATGTACACAAATATCTTGATCATGCATTCAACACCAACCAACCGTTTTCCAATCCTTATTTTATTAATTTACTAAACATAACAGTGGCCTCATTTCCCATAGAACATAGTGGCCTATTCTAGAAAATGAACAAAGTAGTGTCAACAATTAATTCAATTTCTTATGTAACTATAAAAGCAGATTTTATTATAGAACTAGAAGCATGTAAATTTTAGGAGAACATAATAAATTTATCTTATATGAATCTATTTTTCTAATGATAAACATTAATCTGTTTTAAGTTTGTTGTTAAAAATGTACAATAAACAAAATAAATAGATTCATGACTTGTTAAATTAAATAATAGAACAGCGAATAAATCCATACTACAATATAGAGCATAATACAGAAATACATATCATATAATATACTGTAAGACGAGGAATCAAACCAAATTCTGTGTGATACCATAGTGACCTTAAAACAGATTAGCCGCCTCACCGTGGGTGCTGGAGGAACGTTGACTTCTGTCTCCCAGGATAAGATGGCTTAAACTAGCTAACGTAGAAGCACATTCTGTTAGCTTGGCGAACCGACAATGGCAACACTCTCTCTCACACAAGAAGGATTATTATACTAGTAAACAAACTGACTATATGATTGGAAGGCAAAAACTTCTGTATTATACACAATGTGGGAGAGATGAGGAGTCTCCAGCCATTAAGGCTAGCCACTAATGAAGGCCATTACCCCTGCAAAACTGCTGGAGTAATGCACAAAACTGATGGGAATTCAAAGTTTGAGTTACACACAATATACACGTATGTGTATATATATTTCTGCAACGGACTTGGCCTAAAAAGAATAAGTTGGTGGACCACCAATCCGGCCCAGCCCAAGCCCAAGTGCCAAGATCCACGATCCACGGCCCACAAACTCGAACCTGGCCCGGTTCGAATGGACGGGCAGCGGGCGCGTGTGGCAATTTTGCCATAACCAACTTGGACCATAGTCTTGGCCCAAGCCCATCCTTGAAGCATCCATGCCTCCCTTCCTTCAGAAAATTTGAATGCCCCAAAGGGCTCATGCCCTTCTCATAATCTTGAGGCTTAAATACCCATCAAAGTTTTTATCCACAATCAATGTGGGATTGGTAGTTATACACAATTCCTAATACCTCATTTATGAGGCCAACTTTATGAGACAATTTCTCATTCAATTCTTAATTGTTTTTGGTCATTCTTTTTGTGGTGTAAAGACCTTGTTACAAAGAATCTAAACCCATTTAATCCTACCTCAACCAATGGTTGGGACCAACTTTAGTTTCATATTAAAGTTTACCAAAACCCATTTTTTCCAACACTAACACGTCACCTGAAAGTGGTTAACAACTACAAGCATATGGCATAGTGAAAAATATTATACTAAGAGCACAAGGATATAAAATTCACATGGATAATTATTTCGGCTAAATAGAGATTTGTTTGGTAACAGAAATACAAAAATCATTTTAAATAACAGAAGCATAATGCGAAATCATATAAGCAAATAATCATAATCACGGTATAGTACAGAACATAACAGAACAGATGTATGGACTCAAGATGTGACTCATATGAATTCTAGAGGTGGCTCCCACAATAGTGTAGCACTTAGCTTCATACAACACTTTGCTCCACACCAAAAATCAGAGGGTCACTTAAAATGACAACAGAACAGAACAGAGGGTCAGATAAAGTGACAATACAGAGAATAAATAGTTATTTAAGTCTCCCAAGGCATGAGTCCTCTATGGTGGTACTTACAAAATAATTGTGCATAGCACATTTAGGCCAAGTTTGGGATATTGAGAAAAAGCTAAAAAGCCAAAAAGTTATCAAAAAAGCCAAAAAGTTATCCTACCACTACAAGAAAATACACCTTTGGCGACTAAATTTTTAGTCGCCAAAAGTCCCTTTTTAGTCACCAAATGTCAAATTTCCATTTTCCCCGACAAAATCTTTTAGTCGCCGGGTTTGTCGCGAACAGACGGTCGCCAATACCTTTGGCGACTAAAAAACTTTTAGTCGGCAATACACAGGTCTTCAGCGACTAAGGTTTTAGTCGCCAATAGTCAATTCCATTTTTGGAAATTATACCTTTGGCGACTAAACTATTAGTCGCCAATAGTGAATTAATTTTTTTATTATTTATACATTTGGCGACTATTTTTTTCGTCGGCAATGCTCAATCTTTTGGCGACCACAGTGTTTAGTCGCCAAAAGCATTTTTGAAAAAAAAAAATATATTTCCCTTTGTGCCTCAGACCTCCCACGCTTCGAACCTGAGACCTCCAGGTGGTTCCAAACCTTAATCACACACTCCACCCCACTATGCCACTTAACCATCTCATGAATATAGTTGCAACTTATATTATTTATATATTACTTTCACCAGTATTAATACAAAACTATATATATAAATATAATTATATATATTCAATATAATTTATGTAAAAAATAAATTATTTATTAAAAAAAATTTAGATCACTTTTGGTGACTAAAAAAATTATTTAGTCGCCAATTCTATTATTTTTGGGCTACTAATTAATTTTCCGTCGCTAAAGAAAACTGGTCCGCCTAAAAACCTACCCTTTTGGCGACTAAACCTGTTTTTAGTTGCCAAAAACCTCCCCTTTTGGCTACTAAAGTGAATTTTAGTCGCCATAAACCTGTTTTTAGCTACTAATTTTTTTTTAATAGCCAAAAAGCTTGACCTTCAGCGACCAAACTGTTTTTAGTCGCCAAAACAGGTACAATCAGCGACCAAAGTGGTTTTTAGTCGCCAAAACCTTAACGTTTGGCTACCAAATGGTTTTAGTCGCCAAAAACCCTAACCTTTGGCTACTAAAATTTTTTTTGTCGCTAAAACCTCTATATTTGGCGACTAAACTGCCTTTTAGTCGCTAAAACCATTGCATTCGACGACTAAACTCTTTTAGTCGGCAAAAGTGACCAATTTTGGCGACTAATTCCATTTTAGTCGCCAATTCTACGACTTTCAGCGACGAAAATTCCCATTTTAGTCGCCAATAGTGTTTTTTGTTGTAGTGTACCTTCATGTTTTGGGCGGCTAAAATTGTGTCTGACCTAGAGAGGGTAAAAATACTATTTTGCCCTTGTTTTTTTATTCCTTCCTCAACACAATATTATCCTTTCACCCGAAGATCCCCTTTCCTCTCTCTCTCTCTCTCTCTGTCTCTGTATCAGTCGAGTTCTGCAGAGTAGCCACAAAAGGAGACAATCCGTCTGCGGAGATATCCACACCAGCGACTGTCGGAGATCTGTCGCAACCTTCACCGTGCAGCACCGCAACAGTCGTGGGGAAGTCCGACCTCGACTCGATCGCAAATTAATAGTAACTGACGGCTGTCGGACAATCCGTCGCCCAGATCTGCACCACTGCTGACCAGATCTACACCACGTCGGCCCGTTTCCCCCTAACTACAATGTAACATCTCTTCCACGCAAATTAATTTTCTCACTCTCTCTTTTCTTTCTCTGATTCTGTTCCAAAACTTTTCCTCTTTTTTACCTCTCTTCTCTTATCTCTAACACCGAAACCCTCTCTTCTCTCTACCAAAACCCTCTATGAATCCCAAACCCAAACCCTGTACTGATCTGGTTGTCAGATGTTCGTTTGGGTTCGACGATCTGTTTCACGATCTAAGCATCTCTCACGATTTCGGTTCGAAGTTCACAATCGACCCATCTCTCTCTGAAGATGAACAAGACGAACTTTAGGGAAGAAGATGATGGAACTTGAAAACCTTTCCAAGTATTTATTTTTCTACAATTATATTTCTGCATTTTTGGAGAAATTACTTGAAATTTATCTGAAGTTGCATAAAATTCTTAATTATCGGTGTTGTTGTGATTGTTGTGTTTCTACGGATTGTTGTTGTAATTTTTGAATTTTGTTATGAAAAAATTATTTTCTATTTGGGAGAGTTTTGCTGGAAAGGATGAGGGTGGGAGAGATGGAAGAAAGAAAACCAGTTGGGATGCTGATCTGGAAGTTTTGGCATTATAGCATGCAAGTGGATAACTTTTTTTTGCCCAAACTGTCATATTATGGGTTTCGTAGTTGTTTTTGCAAATCATTGGCAATGCTCTAACATTACTAGTGTGTATGTCTTTGAATAACAGTGTGATTGCCACAATCATCATTGTTATCCCTACCTGTATGATTTACTCGATTATGAAGCATACATATATGAATGTTCAACTTTTTTTTCATCACAAATTTGTTAATTTGATAATCACACCAATCCAACTTTGCCTTATCAATACCAATGAATTGTTCGTTTCTTATAGACATTTATAGTGTCATTAAATTTGGAAAAGTACACCGTTTGTTACTTTAACGATTCCTAGAAATTCCAACTGCGGAGATGATTCATTTGTTCATTACGTATGAAATTACACCATCAAATGTATTATTTTTTAAATCAATACATGTGCTAGGTTTATGTTATTGTCTTATTAATTTTTTGTTAAATATGTCATTATTAAAAAATGACAATAACGTATATTTTTATGTATGAACTATTTATCTTATTGCGTTTTGAAATGTGAGTATATTGTATTTGAAAATTTTTAATGTGAAATAGAATTTATAAGATCGCAAGAGTATTTATGTGACTACAAGTTATACATATAGGATTTATTAGTAAATGGCCAACAATATATTACCCTATCTTACCTAAGTAAGAGACACAAAAGTATAAATTACACACGCAAAAAATATATATATATATAGCTTCTAAACCAAAATATTTTTTTGTTTTTGTTGATTTGTTTTTAATTTAAACTATTAGTTTATTTTCATTAACAAAATGAGTTCGAACAAAAATAGATGTTTGAACTATGAAACTCAATGTAGGGTATACAAAAATAGATGTTTGAACTATGAAACTCAATAGTAGTTTAAACTATTAAACTATAATCTTTTGCCCTTTTGGCTAATTTAGCTCTGTTTGACAATTGTTTATATGTTTTTTATTTTATTCCCAATATGAGTTTCAATGTTTTCAATTTTTCCACGTATACCATAATTGTTGTTGCATTGTAGTCCGCAAATGGAGTAGTCCCAAACGCAGTCGACGCCTTCCAAATCTTTGCACAAGCGTGGTAGTAAACAGACGCAGCAGCAGTCCGCAAACCTGCATAAAGCATCTTGGGACTCCGACACGGTGCGGATTTTTTTGGAACTTGTTATCAAGGAGTTGGACGCTGGTTTCAAGGGAAGCTTCCATACAATGACAATGCATGGATATAGAGCTATAAGCAAGGGCTTCCAGGACCGTACAAATAAGGTGCATGACGTCAAGCAACTGCAGAACAAGTACGCATTGCTGAAAAAGGATTGGCAGTCATGGTTGAAACTGATGGACAGTAGGCATAGGCCAACCGGCATAAGTTACAATGAAGCCACGGGTTTGATACAAGCATCTGACGACTGGTGGGCGCATTATGAAAAGGTAACATTTCCATTAAGTTTTACTTACGTTGAACATGATACTTTTAAACTATTATTATTACAACTTTAATGATCAAAGTTATCTCAGATGAAGTTCTTCCTGTGTTGAATAATGAATAGAAGGGGGAATATTATGATCTTCTTGGAATTTTGTTGTTACTGCTACTTATTTCACCACGTCTGTAATTATTAATTTAAAGAAAGGAGGGGGGAAGAAATGGGGTTGCTGATGTATTCCATTAATGAATGAATTATTGTTGGGGCAGAAAGTGATAGCCTGTGGGGCATTTGATTCTTTCATGATGTAACGAATTAGAAGTTTATTATTATGAGAATATAACAAATTTTCATATACCTAGTTCTTTTGTCATCTTTGGATTTATTTTCAGTTACTTTTATTCTCCCTTTTTTTTTTGGTAATTTTTTAAAATTCTGTTCATTTCTCTATCCTGGTTTGTTAAAGCATGTGAATCTGTAATAGGTGGATCCCAATAATGGGGATAGTGGGTGAAAGAATTTTGGATTTTTTTTTGAGGGGGGGGGGGGGTTAGAATCCCTTCTTACCCTGGTTGCATCAACTGTGCATCTGATGAAATTTAACTTCATAATTTGCTTTGTTGCTAGCAAGTCGAGTCCAGTTTCTGTATTGTGATGTCAACGTATCATAATTATTAGGTAAAATTGGTTGGGTAATCACAATCTATATGGCATAAGAAGGCAATTGAAAACAGAGTTGTCAACCTTAAAAACTTTTTGTAATGCTAAGCATTATATACATAAGATTTACAATCTAATAAAGTAA
The DNA here is from genome assembly GCA_030407325.1 of Camellia japonica. Classification (NCBI taxonomy): domain Eukaryota; kingdom Viridiplantae; phylum Streptophyta; class Magnoliopsida; order Ericales; family Theaceae; genus Camellia; species Camellia japonica. The sequence goes on along the minus strand of JAPPVO010003986.1, from coordinate 15,766 downwards.
AACAAAAACATAAGGGATTGACTTACTTGTGTTTTTTTTGGTTTTCCCCAGGTTGACAAGAATGCAATCAAGTTCAAAACAAAACCGTTGGAGCACATGGACCTCATGTGAAGGGTGTACGAAGGCTCTACGACAACCGGAAAATATGCATGGACACCAGGTGCCGCGTTCGAACCTGTGGCAACCGATGACGGTACTTTGTTGGCGGCTGAAGAAGATTGCGAGGACAGCAGCGGGTTGCCCCCTTTCCAGCCTGCCACAGAGCATGAACACACTGTCCACCATACTTCTGCGCCAGAGGATGGCACGCCGGCAACCGTACACGTTGCGTCGTCGGGAATTAACGTTGACAACACACCAACAAGTGGCAGGAGCAAATGCAAATTGCCAGGCCCAATACACCCACAGCGGAAAAAAGGGCAGAGTGAGGGAGCTTTGCTATTGGCGAGTAGTATGGAAAACCTTGCATCCTTCGTGAAATTACAACAACGACAAATCCGCGTCTCACATGATTACGCAGATTCGGCACAGCAACTTATTGACAAGTGTATGACAAGGTTGTATTCGCTGGAAGGGTTAGATCCGCAAGACCCGCTAATTCCTTTTGGTTTGGGGGTACTTGACAACCCGGCAAATCAAGCCATAATGATGCGGATTCCGACAGACGCGGCTGTCATTACCTAGCTGCGAATGAAGAAGTCCCGTGAGGTGGGTGGCCCATCAGCAGCAAACTTTAGTGTGGGTGGTGGTTGGTTCTGAGGCTGTCCAGCATCCCAATAATGTTTCTTTATTAATGTTTGTGTGTTGTTTTTTTTTTTTTTTGTAATGTTTGTGTGTTGCTTTTTTTTTGGTTTGTGTTGTTTCTTTATTAATGTTTGGGTGGTGGCTGGTTCTGAAACTTTCTGTAATGTTTCTTTATTAATCTTTGTGTGTTGCCTTCTTTTTTTTTCCCTTTCGAACAAACAGTTGTGGCATTATCCTTCCTTCCCAAAAACTATAACATTGTGCATGGAATTTGTAGGACATTATCAGTTGATATAATATTTGTGTGATGATGTTGATGTTGTAGTATATGCTTGTTGTTGCCTTTTTTTTTTTTTGCATTTTTTTATTTTTGGTTGTAGTATATGCGTGTTGTTGGGTGCTGAATTGTATGCAACATGAATGGTTTCATTACAGAGGCCCTTTAAATTATACCACATATATAGCAATAGTGACATCTATGTGTGTTATATTATTTTAATTTTTTTATTAACATCTCATCTTGGGTTATATTATTTTAATTTTTTATTAACAGGTTAGTTTGTTTACCAACATGTGGAGGACAAATGGTATAGCTTACTTAAGATTTCAATCATGTTGACCATTGATTTCATTTTGGGAAAATGGTGAAAAGTTGATTTTTGGGATTTTGGTTTTTTTATTTTTTTTATTTTTTTGGGGAACTTAAAAGTTAGGTGTTTGGTTTTTTTTTTTTTGGGAATTATGTTGACCATTGATTTCATCTTTAAAACTCCTCCTTTTTGAAAAAAATGAAATGGTAGATTACACAAGGCAAACAATTGGAAAGGAATGTTAAAGTAGATGCTAGCCTCAGAGGCATTGACTTGAGATCACCGAGCATGCTACACAAATATTTTTTTAGTGAATGCTTTGTCATGATGCAGACTTTGAACAGGTGCAGCTTTTTCAAGTAGGATATGTAATTGATAATTTGGCATTACCTTTTCCTTGTTCAACTGTTTTGGAGCATGCTGCACAAATATTTTTTTAGTGAATGCTTTGTCATGATGCAGACTTTGAACAGGTGCAGCTTTTTGAAGTAGGATATGTAATTGATAATTTGCCATTACCTTTTCCTTGTTCAACTGTTTTGTCGGCAAGATAGGAATCAGCTCATTAGTTTCTTTATTAATATTTTCTCTTTGTTGTGAAGCATAATTTTGTTCCCGACAAGAATGTTCAATTTTCATACTATTTGTATTTTTCATTACACTGACATACAATTTTTGGTTAGTTTCATGTGTGTCTACCAATTTAAAACGTTGACTATAAGATATGAACTTTGGGGTATATAACAAAAAAATTGCACAGCGGAACAAAATATTATTTTCTGAACACTGTTTCAAAAAAAATATACTAAAACAAGGTGTCCATTTTCACTTTTGGTATGCACAACATACAATTTCCTAAACACAAATAATTTGGTGGCTGCACCAAAAAGAAGAGAATCATAGATGCAGGCCCCATCTTTATGTTGCTCAATAATTTTGTGTTGCTCAATTTATATGGCACGTGAATGTTCTTGAAATTTTGGGAAAAAGGTCCCACCACCACCAAAGCTCATCTCATCTTTCATTTCTTTATATAACACAATATATATCAGTGTGGTTGTCTCGCACACTCCCTGGCTGTTGAATGCTTCTTTCATTGTCCAAAGTTTTTCCAAAAGGTGTGTGATTACATTTGTACACATCACTAATTCAAATTGCTGCAATTTCTTGATAGTCAGCCTCGTAGCGGCCAAGTCAAATTTTCATATGCTTGTTGTTGCATATTTTGCGTTACATTTTTAAAAAATGGCAGACGACGCAGGTCCTAGTCACACTGTGCCCAGTATTGCATCTCGGGAAGCTGTCGCTGAAATTGCACGGGAAATGGTCGTCGAAACTAATCACAACTTGCTAGAGGCGTATAACAGTGCAGCTAGATATTACTACAACCATTATCACAGAGTGCCTCGAAATACATCAATACTTTCGGGACGTTTATGGATGTATGAGTTGTTTAACGGGCACCAAGGCCGGTTTGAAGATGCTATCAGTATGTCCAAACCAGTGTTCTTGTTGTTATGCAACACTCTTCATAGTTTTGGATTGACACTGCCACAGCGGGAGCATGGCGTTCCGCTAGAAGAGAAGGTAGCCATTTTCATTTGTGCATTGCAGGGAATCAAGTTGAAAGATTTGCAAGAACGGTTCCAACACTCGAAGGAGACATTGTCACGGCATTTCCATGAGGTTTTGAAAGCTATGATACCGTTCACAGCGGTTCATAGTAGGAGTCTTACGCCTGAGCAAGTGCAACAGGGGGGCCACCCACATTTACAATCGCAACGGCGATACCAGCCATTCAAGGTGACACTGTTTCACAAAATTTTAAATATCACAGTAGCGACATATACCATGAATTTTTATTTATACTTTCTGCGTAATGGTGCGTTGTGTAGGACTGCATCGGTGCACTAGATGGCACGCACGTGATGGCCCATGTCTCGCAAGAGTACGCCAGTTCGTATTATGGCCAGAAAGGCGTCCCAACACAGAACATACTGGCCGTATGTGACTTCGATTTGTGCTTCACGTTTGTGTCAACCGGTTGGGACGGGAGCATGCACGACAGCAGGGTGTTGCACTACGTGACAACCGAACCTAAACATCGCTTCCCGCACCCCGCACCTGGTAAAAATTATATTTTATTTAACAAAGTTGTATAATTTTAAAATAATATAAGACAAATTACACCATCATACTTGCTATCGTAATTGATAAAAATTGATAAAATTACTAATTACAGTTGGTAATTGATTTTTTTTAAAAAATTTAACATCTTTAAAAATTGTGATAATGCGAACATGTCCACATGCTACTATGAACATACACAATATCATTTTAAAAAAAATTGACGCAAAATTATTTTTTCCAAATAACTTGTTTGAAAAATGTTCGTTGCAGGAAAATACTATTTGGTGGATAGCGGCTACAGTAACAAGACAGGGTACCTAGCCCCATACAAGGGGTATAGGTATCACCAAAATGCCCATCGAAATCGAAGACCACAAAATGAGTTCGAACTGTTCAATAAGACACATTCGTCATTGCGTAGTTGTATCGAGCGGACATTCGGTGCGTGGAAGTCGAGGTGCGGGCATTGCGGAATATTCAGAAGTTGAGTTTCTCTAATCAAGTGACCTTCGTATGTGCGTCGATGGCGTTACATAACTTCATATGCCAAAACAGTCAAATTGATGATGTCACAGATCGTATCGCAGATAGCACTGAATACGTGGCCCCCGAAATGGCCGACCACGATGAATACGCACGGGTTGCCGATGTGATTGAGGAAGGGGACTCCAACCCCGCAATGACAGTTGTACGAGTGAACATTACGTACCAACTAGCCCGGCAACTGAACACGAATAATTGAAACATTAATGTTGGTTAAATTTATAATGTGTGTAACTCAGATTCAAATAAGTTTGTTATCATGGTTTGTTAATTTGTTTTGCTTTTCTAAATTTGTAATACTTCTCAGTAGGAAGTTGATAATTTATCCCAAACAACTATCTTTTTCCCTCAACTGACACGTACACTTATTTATCCATGGATTTCCCAACAACGGTGACACGTACGCCTGAGCTGGTGGTCAGTTGTGAAGGGTAAAACAGTCATATTACACACCTTTTCATAAAAAGTCAAAAATTTATCCCAAACAACTATCTTTTTCCCTCAATTTTTTAGTCCAAAAAGACAAAAAGTACACTTATTTAGGACACCCCAAACAACTCCTAGTTTTATCCATGGATTTCCCTTTGTAAGTAAATAGGGTTCATTTAACAAATAATATATTTTACAAACTAATATAATTTGCAAAACATAATTTACATAAAATAGTTTATGGTAGCTTAAAATATAATAAAACTTGCCTCAAACTTGATCATTTACTCTCACTTCTGACTTCGGCTCACTCTCTCATATACCTCTTATTTGTTATTCTTGTAATTTCATTAACATGCAACTCACCTATTTATAGGTGAGAAAACCCTTACTATGCTGCATACCACGTGGTATCACATGGCACCACACTTCTCATGAGGTTTCTTGAAAACTATGTACAAGTTCCATATATTCTACTGTGGCCCAGAAAATGTTATAATGACATTTTTTTTTTCCAAATATTAAGTACATATATTTTGAGTGTTACAATCTTCCCTTCTTTTAAAATTTCGTCATCGAAATTAATTTATGGAATTGTCTTTTTTGTTTTCGCTGCGCACTCTGATAGAATCATTTCCTACTAATGATTACACAAAATAGAATGTACACAGTAACCACAGAAATGTCCCCTCAGCTTTTCTTTGCTTTTGAAAAAATAGTGATTGAAGGAGGACAAAACATATCCTCTCAGCTTTTCTTTGCCTCCAACGAAGTAGTGATTGAAGAAGGACAACATGACAATTTTTACCCAAGGTGAATCCCTACAAAATATTCTCTACCCTACTTCTTAATTGTGCATGTATCCTATGCTCCAATGCGTTTTTGTTTTTTTTTTTAAATAAATTCTTTTAAAGAAAACAATTGCTGTAATACCACTTTGTCATAAACCAAACCCGATACCCAAAGGTTCAACGTTGCAATAAGACAATAACTGAAGTCATAACAATTAATAGTACAACGGAGTAAAATAAAAGGGTACCCAAATCACGTCACCTGAAAGTGATTAACAACTATAAGCACATGGCAAAAGTGAAAAATATTATACTAAGAGCATAAGGGTATAAAAGTCACCATGAATAATTATTTGGGCTAAACAAATATTTGTTTGATATTAAAATGCAGAGTGTATAATACAGAAATCATTTTGAATAACAGACATATAATATAGAAATCATATAAACAAAATAATCACAACCACAGTACAGTATGGAACATAACAGAATAGATGTATGGACTCAAGAGATGGCTCATACAAATTCTAGAGGTGGCTTCCACCATAGTGTAACACTTAACTCCGCACAACACTTTGCTCCACACCAGAAATCAAAGGGTTAGTGGATCCATGACAACAGAGCGAGAGGGTCAGATAAAGTGGCAATACAGGAAGTCAATAGTTATTTAAGTCTCCCAAGGCATGGGATCTCCGTGGTGGTACTTACAAAATAATTGTGCATAACACATTTAATAAATAGTTTTATCCATGGGTTTCCCTTTATAAGAAAATAGGGTTCATTTAACAAATAATATATTTTAAAAACTAATATAATTTGCAAAACATAATTTACATAAAATAGTTTATGGTAGCTCAAAATATAATAAAACTCGCCTCAAACTTGATCATTTACTGTCACTTCTGACTTCGCCCGACTCTCTCATATACCTCTTGTTTGTTATTCTTGTGATTTCGTTACCATGCAACTCACTTATTTATAGGTGAGAAAACCCTTACTAGCACACCACGATGGCACTACGCTTTCCACGAGGTTTCTTGAAAACTATGCACAAGTTCCCTATATTCTACTATGGCCTAGAAAATGTTATAATTATATTTTTTTTTTCCAAAGATTAGTACATATATTTTGGGGTGTCACAATATGATCCCAAAATAGAACAAGAGCAATGAAAGAAAGAAATGAAATAGAGAAATAAAGAGAACTGAAAAATAAAAGAAAAAAAATCTTAAATAGAGATGGAGAAGAGGTAGAAAAAATAAAAATAGAGATTGGGTTGAATAGATAACTGAAACAACAAAATAATAAAGACAAGACTAATGAGAAGAGAATAAAGAAAACCAAAACAAAGAAGAAGAGTAAGAAGCAAAGAGAAACATATCTAGAGGTGAAGAGTGAATATTGAAATTTGGTGTAGTTAAGGTAAATATGGGATTAAAACAAAATTGAGGTTAACAAATGTGATAATTCCACGTATTGCAAAAAAGGTTTCTTCGTTAGTACTATTAAACAGAGATATACAGATAATTTAAATTGTGTCAATTTTTTTTAAAAAAATCAGGTTTAATATGAAGAAATTAAAAATTCTAAGTTTAGTTTATTATAAAGATCAAACTCCAAGATTATCTATGTATTTTTTTTCAAACATTAAACTCAAAGTCAAAATTTAATAAATAAATTTTAATAACTGAATAATTCAAATGACAAACTATAAAAACTATTCATATAATTTGTCCTAATTTGAAGTGTTTTTTTCTTTTAGAAATTAAAAACCTATTTCTAAACCTCTAAAAGATTAGAGAGTTGGAGAAGAAAATATTAGTTAGTGTAGCTCGGCTTTTTCGCGCCCTCTTTCGAAAGCTCGAAAGAAGCCTTACAGTTCGGACTCCCGTGGTTCTGAATCTAATCTCACAAGTGCAATGTCAAATTGATAAACACCAAAGAGTCCAAATTCGACAAATCGTTTTGGAAAATTGATTTTGAATAAAAAAAATGCCAAAATTGGACTGCTTTGCCAGATACAGAGTTGCCACCTAAATATTTTTGAAAAATCTAAGAAACCCATGACTCGTGCCAAAGGCCACGTGTGCGTCATCACCAAAGTTATCTCGACTCGGGAACTTGGATACAAGAGGGGAAGGTCATGAATACATTTAAGCACCCTCGCTCGCCCGATCAAAGATCAACCTTTACTAATCATGATATGATTTTTATCAACATTATATGCTCTTATTTTGGTTTATTAGGCTAGCATTACTATGTGATGCGTGCATAAGCAAGTATAGACTAGTTTGCCTGGATAGGAACAATTTAATTTCATGTTTGCTTTTCGAAAAGGGTTTGATTTTGCCACTTAACAAAGTGGACTTAAAGCTTATGAATTTGTCACTTGACAAAGTGAGCTTAAATGTACATTTATTGAATCATTCCAATTCAAGCAACAAGCCTTCATCCACAGGCACTCAAATAGTTTATAGCAATTAAGCACTTAGTCCTCATGGCAAGCATGCTAGTCATGACAATCACTCACACTCATCCAAGTATGCTAAAACACTAAAAACTCACCTAGTACTCCAAGCTAAGATAAAACAAAAGAGTTAGAAAAATGCATGATTCCTAACTATGCCAAATGTCTAATGCAACGCATACAATATGCAACTAATAGGCTCGGCTACTAATATGGCATATGACTTAATTTTGATAACATACAGTTAAACACTTATTCAAAGAAGTATTGAAACGACAATGCAATTAGAATGATGCGTCGAGCCTTAGTGCATGCAATACAAGATGAATGGATGTAGGCATAAGGTATGCTAATTGAAACGTGATGTCCCTAATCCAACCATCAAAAGTGGATAAATAAAAGGGAGAAAGACGTGGGATTGGAAGACATACATATTACATTACACTCTCACGAAAAAGAGTCCGAATGAATAAGCTACCTAACTAAAGTAAGCTAAGCTAATTAAGCTAATTATTACAAACCAAATGAATAATTAGCTACCCTAAGCTAATTAATTAAGTACAACAATTAAATAATTTAACTAGGCTAAGCTAATTAAATACTTACAACACAAACTAATTTAATTAATTAATCTAAACTAATTAAATAAGTACAAAACAAACTAATTAGCTACAACTAATTAATTACAACAAAGTCACTAATTAAACTAGTTAACTAAATAACAAATGACTAATTTAAACTAATTAACTAGTCCGAGAAGCGAGGGAGGCCCATGCATGCTCGGTTCCGCCCGAAGAACGTCCACTGTCTGCCTCTAAAAGCCTCTGTTGCATAACCTTTGCATTGGTTTTCCACCTCCGGACCAACTCTGTTATGTCTCAGAAGGGCACTGCTGAATTTTCACTGGTGGCCAACAAGGGGCCGGTCGGCCACTGTTGATGGTCAGTCGGCCACTGATGATGACCTATTGGCCATTATTGGCTTGTTCCTCTTTGCTGCAACAAAGGACAAACAAAGTAAAGAGAGGGTATTCTCACAGGTTGTTTGTACTGTGTATCTCTTCTTATCATCAAAACATCTCAAAGAAGTGATATACTTAGCTTTTAAACCATCAATCAAGCAATTTCATTGCATGATGGCCAAAGAACCAATATGTACAAGTTCAATAAATGCACAAACAAGACTCAAAACCTTCACCCTATCATGCATGATCAAGGGCAATGGCGACCTTGGAAACTTGGCACATTTCATCACTTTAAGTATGAAATGCCCCAATTTTCCTTGTGTACAATTAACGTCCGATTGAACACACCAAAACACAATCAAATTCTTAATCAAATTCTTATCTTGCACAATTTTTGTTTCAACTTTTATTTACTCATTTTAGATAACCAACCATTCGTTAACCAATTAAGTCCATTGGTGAGTAAGTTCTCTAAAAGGGAAAGAAGTGTCAAACAAGGGATAGTTTAAGGCAAGAGAGGTATCATGCCGTTGGTAATGAACCCCCAAAAGAGGATTAAATCATTAAGCATGGACCTCAGTCTCAAGCTTAAACTATCCTAAGGTTGAAACAACCCTCAAAGCAAATGAAAAAGTCAAGAAATGAGGGAGGTTGCAGAGATTAATAGTGCTGAAATGAAGTGAGAAAAGCACTAAGATATGGTAATCAACTCAAACAAGTGGTGTCTAAAACCTTAAAACACCAAGCTTGTGAGGACACTTACACTACAAGCATGCAAACCAAGACTCAAATGCACTAAACAGCCAAAAACAGAGGCAAAACAATCTTAAACAAAGCCTAAAACATGCTGGAATTAAGCTACAAATGGCTAGAAAAATAAGCTAACACATAGAGCTAACTAGGCTAGCAAACAAGACACAAGGAGGGGAGGCTAACCCCTCCAAATTTGGATTTCAAAACATGATTTTCACCACTGAAAATACTCTGAAATTCAGTATTCAAAAGCCCAAAAAAGATAGGTTGAAAGTAGGAAACAAAGGTGGAAAGACCTTACAAACAAAGAATAAAGAATAGTGAACCACCCTCTAGCCTTAAATGGCCTAAGATCACCAATTTTAGCTCGCAAAAATAGAGCTTTTACAGTAAAAAAAAAACAGCCCAAAAACAGTGGGAAAAGATGGAAAAACAAGTATGTAAAACAAGTTAAAAGGGGGTGTATTATACCTCTTGAAGCAAAGATCAACTTTAGGCAACAATTCAAGCCAAAACCACCTTTAAGAGCTCCAAGAAGGCCTCAAGGAACCTCAGCTCAAAGGTGATCAAATTTGGTTAAGGAGGTGTAGGCAAAAGTGTGGTGTATGTAGGCTAATATGCACAAATTTGCAAGAGAGAGAGAGAAAGAAATATAGAGAAATAGAGATTTTTGTTCCAAAAATTCTAACCCTCAAAAATGGGGGAGGATACCCCCTATATATAGAAAAACATGAATTCTATACAAGGAGATCCAGCCCTACACGTGGGTGCAGATGCATGTATCTGTGCAAACAGTTGGCACAGCTGACATAAAATATCTGCAAAACACACTGGTGGCCGACTTGCCACACCAATGGCCGACAACCAAGATACATAGCCGACAACCTATGGTGGTGGCTGACAGGTCACCAGAAAGTTCAGGCTTCAAACACCAAAGTTTTGGTCCAAAACAAGGCATAGAATAGACAGGGTTTAAAGGCTCAAAGACAGGGCATTCCGCCAAGGGCTTCAGGCACTAAAACGAGCACATGCAGTCATAATCATCGAGTGCACAAGCGATGATGTCGAAGTCTTGAGGACAGCCAAAAATGGGGTGTCTACAGTTAGTAGTTATTAATTTTTATTTATTTTTGTATTCTTCTTAATCACTTAAGAAAACTTTATCTTTTGAGATTTTTAATTTTTTCATGAATCTCATATATTGGACTTATCTACTTTAAAGTTTTATTTATTTTTCAAAAATCCCATATATTTTCAATCTCATGCTTTGAATATATTAAGCCAATCTTTCAGTTTCATCGCAAAATCTTATTATTGAAAATTTCATTCAATATCAAACATGTGAACATTCACATTTGAGTTGGGCAATGTGAATATAAAAGATAAATTGTGAGTTTGAAACCATTTTTATTTTTGTTTGAATTTCACCTTAAATTCCTCTTAGATATGTTGATTGTAATATTTGAAATTCCACTTCAAAATTTGAATTTAGAGTGGTATAAACATAGGCACTATTATGATATAAATAATTACATGAATTTAAATTCCTTAATGATATGAACATTTATACAGTTATGATATACATATTGACTTGAAATCTTAATATGATATGAATATGAACATTTACCTGAATTTGAATTATACAGTTATGTGTGCTAAAATTTGGCCACGCAACCAATACTCTAATCTTCCTTCTGAAATTCTAGAAACAAAACCGTAGAGCATGTAGCTTAGATCCACGCCTAAAAAAGTGAGCAGAATAACTAATCCAGTTACTCGTCAACTGGGAGAACATTGATAAAGTCAGCAATCAATCTCTCAAAGCCATATCGACAAAGTAACAACAAACTCCAAAAATAACTCACATATGTTTAACCCTCAGGGGCTCCTACTTTATATAAAGTACCCTGCCTCTTCTTAACAATCATGTTCATGTTAAACTTTTATTCCCTTTAACAATAACAAATCACCTAGGACTCATCTTTCTTAATTGGATAGGATAAAACCTCTCTAAAGAGTCTCATCTCACCTAACTTAGGAGTCAACATTCATCAGGACTCTTGTCCCTTGCCGATTATCTCGGATGAGGTAGTGAACTATCTCCATACCTCATCCAATCACATTTAGCCATGTGACACCTCGACCCCAATCCTAGCCACATGGACGTGTAAAAAATTTTGTCCTTACATACTATTATTAAAATATTATATATGATATTTATATTCAATTTTGAATGAATACCTTATTTTGATAATATTCACACTGTGGACAACGTGATGTGAACATTCACATTAATATTTTACGATGTGAGCATTCACAATAGGCATGAACGTAATATTTGAGCCATTGATTGAACTCAACTCTTGATGTGAACATTCATAATACTATGCCTCGAAAAATCATATATTGAATATGCATGTAACATTAAACCATTGTTGATCTTGAGATTTTGAAATGTTCGTATTGTTGGGAAGAAAACTAATATTAGATCATCGTTATTATTGCAAATCCAAAATATTCAGTGTTGTAAAAAAAACACAGATAATATCTTGCATATATATACACCATATAATACATATTGTATAATATCAATGTAATCTATATCTATATACATATATATATATATATATATATATATATATATATATATTAAGAAAAATAGGATTTTTTTAATGAGAAACTCAAAACTCTCATACTATTTTTCTAGATTTCTTATTTTTAAATAATTAAAAAATCTTCTATTGGTTATCTTTTATTAATCATTTAAAAAATGAATCTTATTATGTCTTGATTTACACATTTCAAAAGGAAAGTTAATTAATCTATTTAAAAATTTAAATTTAAAAATTTGAAAAGGAAGTTAACTAATCAGTTTTAAAATTTAAATTTTTATACCGCTAACATGTAGAAATCAATTCACATCTTCCATAGATTTTTTCTCTTGTGTTTAATAGTTTTATATGTATCAACATTCCAATATATATAATATATATATATATATAATATATATTATAGCAAAAAGACATTTCATTAATAAGGCAGTGAAACCTTCAAAGTTCTATTAAAAAAAAATTTAATTTTAGTAATTAAATAAAGATATTAAAAAAATATTGGTTGTTGTCCTATCCTAAAAAATTTCATAATTAATTAAACTCTCTCCCCAAAAGATTTTTACAAGATCATTGACCCTGATCCCTATAATTTTGTTCCCTTTTTAAATATATTTTTAGACGGGTAATTATGTTTCCTTAAACCCCCACGTTACGTTTCCATAGCCTAAGGTAAGATTTTATACTTTTTTTAGTATATATCAATACAATAAAGGATTCAAAAACCCTTTCAAATATTGATGATGTGTTTGGTTCATATTTTGGATAGAGATTTTGAAAGGAAAAATGAAAAGGTATGTGAAATAGATAAAATATTTCATTCACATTTCACCTATTATTTATTTTTTTTAATCTTTTCAAATTCCTACCTAAATCCATGAATCAAACATAACATAAAATTGGGTGCATTACTTTTTCAAATTTCTTTATCTTTTTTTTTTAATTTTGAATTAATATTACTTTTTAAAGTTATATATTACAAACTCTTATCACACATGTCTCTTTATAAAATAATGATTAAAATTTATTTTAGTTGCTATCTCAAATATTAGTGACAGAGTCCAAAAAAAAATATGTAGGTCTTAAAGTAAAAATTTTATATTAAAATTTGTTCAATTGTAATTCTCTTAATATTAATAAAAAAAAATTATTAATTGATAAAATACACCGTAAACATGAAGATTAATTTTTTATGTTATTGAGTTATTAAAATATGATTATAGGCTTAAACCAAGAATTGTTGAAAAAAAAATTGACTCGAATTAGATTTTCTAAGTTCATTTTTAATAGTTAATCCAATATTGGAACCATCAAACTTATAGCGATTCTGGTTTAAACCTGACCCATTTGATGTTCTAGATTTGGGTCTCATGTCTTATATGGTTGTTCATACTTTGTTTCTCTCCTTATTCCTCATTGATTTTGGTTATTGGAGTGTCTTGGTTGCATTTGGAACAGGTTGGTAACTTGTTTTTCAAAACTGTTGTTGCCCAGAATTTTGCCACTTCACTCGAGCGGTGATTCTTGTGCTTGAGTGGTTTTTGTGAACTCCCAGTACTTTTGTAGGTCTACAGAGATACTGGGAGATGGGGGAGATGATATTTGTCACGATCTGGGAGATGATATTTGTCACGATCCAAACCCGCCATTGTAGGTTTAGCATTGTAACCGGCCAGTAATCTTGGGATTACCGAAGGCCTCTAAACAGATTACATAATTTAAGAGGCTAGCAGAAGCAAACACAAACATACAACGTCTATAGAGCTATGCAGACATATATAGGACATAAAATTTACTACTTTAAATACATATACATGACTTCATATCCACATTGGTCTTATGTCACCATATCCCACAAATATAGAACATACAAAAACGTGTTCAGACAAAAACAAAAGTAATACAAAAGTCATAAACTTGGTTCGCAAAATTTGACCACATGAAACATTCCAGGAACCTCTTCGGGAGGCACATAGGTTGGCCGACACAAACAGACCTCCAAGCAATCATCATTGAGCCTTGTCACGTGCCTGATCACCTACATACATAAATAATACAGTGAGCTGAAGCCTAATGAATAATAACAGAGTAAAGGGTTTAATGAATGATATCCATAATAGATTCAGAGATCAAAATTCAAATTAGAAATAGATTCGTATTCATATCCATATTCATACTCAGAATTCACATAAGATCATATGTGGTACATCTTTTAGCGTTATCAAATCCGATGACCCATGATTATATGGGACGTAGTTCTGACGACTCATGTGCACGGAGACGTTCATAGTTAATGACCCATAAAGGGACCTGATGACCCATAAAAAGGATGTAAGATATCACATAATGCTAATGATGCCACGAATACATTTCAGAAATTTGGACTATCATTCATTCATACAGAAAATAATATTTCAAGAAACAGATCATGTTATGTCATTCAAAAAATACTTGAAGTTGAACATAACTTTACAGAGTTATTACTCACAGACAACTCCAAATGCAGAACAGACAGATCAGATAGTTTAGACGGACTATGGCACGTGACCTACACAGACATGTAACAAATACACAATGAAACACACGCTCGGAAAATACTTAACTCATTTCTTTCTTTCTTTCTTTTTTATTTATTTTTATTTTATTTTTTTTTTATCTTGTGTGTTTCTAACCCTTATCCACATTACTATGTCTTAGTTAAGACTTAGGAATGCCTAAAATGCAATAAGGATGCGCAAATATAATTTGAAACACTTAGTCAAATTTGCTAAAAATAGGGTTTTCACTCAAGCGCAACTTTGGTCGCTCGAGCGGTTTACAAAACTTTGCAAAACTTCTAGAAGCTCGAATTTCACGCTTGAGCTCAACTTCCTACGCTCGAGCTAAGAGTAAAAAATAAGGGTGGTCACTCGAGCTCAACTCATTTCGCTCAAGCCAATCCCCAAACTTTACAAAACTTTTGGGAGATTGCATTCTTCGCTCGAGCATAGATTCCGTTGCTCGAGCGAAGCCTACGAATTTTGGAATATCCAGATTGCACTCCCAGTTTCAAAACTTGATTTCAAAGCACCAAAACCCATCATTTTGGGCCAAAACTTGAGAAAACATTTGTAAACTCATAGGACTTCATGAATTGAAAGCCATTTCGCCAAAATCAAGCCTAAAAGCATGCCAATTGTTCAAAGTCTAACTTGACATTGTCGAAACATAACATGTAAGCAATGATTTGACATCTTAGTTTCCAAAACATGCACCAATTGAGTGTTTAAGGACAAAACCACAATGAGCTCTCATAATATAACAAAAATAAGCTCTTACATGTAAGAATTTGTTGAAATCAAAACTCAAAATCCATGAATTATGCATGCATGCATGGTGTAACTTAATTTCCTTCATTTCTAGCTCAAATCATGCATTAACTCCTACATTCTCTTGAATTCACTCATTAACCAACTTAATTACAAAGCTAGAAGCTTGAATTCTTACCTTAAGTGTTCAATTGTGTTCTAAATGCCAAGTTGGTTGAGTTCTCAAGTCAAATGCTTTACAATTTCTTCCAATCCTTTTTTTCTCTCCCTTGGTTTCAAACTCTATCACTTAATCTCCCTCACTCTCATGTTTTGATTCAAAAGATGAGAAAATGAAAGTGCATGGATAATTCTAGAGCTCACTTAGCCTTATATAGTTTAATTAGCATTAGTAAATTAAGTTGAGTTAAGGCTAATCAATTGGGTTTGTTTTACTCT
>JAPPVO010003985.1:0-20391 GCA_030407325.1 Camellia japonica | reverse complement strand
CGGCCTCTACTAACCGTGATATCTTGTTTTGAAAACATTACATGCCCTTATTCCAGTTATTAGCCTAGAATTACTATGTTATGCGCATAGCAAACAAGTATAGACCAAATCGCCCAAATTGGAACAAAACATTTCATGCCCGTTTTTTGAAAATGCTTTGGAGTTTGCTACTCGCAAGTGGGCTAAAAACACGAATTTCAACGAGTTACTCCAACTCAAACAATCCAACCTTCACCCACAGGCATTCAGGCAGTTTATAACACATAAGCATTTAGCCACATGGTAGCATGCTGTCATGTTAACATTCACACTCATGCGAGATGCTAAAGCATAAAATACTTACAAAGTACTCCGTGCCAAAACAAGAACATATTAGTAATCGTGTGTGACCCTAGTTCATGTTAAGTGGCTAATGCATCGCATACAAAATGTCACTAGAGTAGGCTCGGCTAATCTAGGAATGGCATGTGAAATGCTGCTGCAATAACAAGTACTCAACTTGGAATTGAAATGCAAGTGCAGTTAGCATGATGTACCGAGCCCGGTGCATGCAATACTGATGAATGAATGCAAACATGCGAAGCATAAGTATGCTATTTGAAATATGCCCTAAATCTAACCATTGTAAGCGGCTAAATAAAAGGGAAGAAAGACATGAGGTTGGAAGACATACACACACTCACGCACACTTATTACAAATTTGCCCTCGCCCGGAGGGACCGAAAGAATAATACAGATTAACTAACTCGCAAGCTAACCAATATTATAAACCACCTAATTAATTAACACATTAATTAATCTAATTAGCAGTAAACAGTCCGGGATGAAGACCCAATGCAGTGCGTGCTCAGTTTTGCTCGGAAATCCACCGCCATGCTCAAGTTGCCTCTGTTTTCCCCGCTCTGCTTCTCTGATGACAGCCAAAGTCTAGGGTTGCTACTCTGAGTGCTATGGAACACCACCGGCTGAGGGGATTGGCCACCGGCTATGGATAATGGTCACCGGCCACAAAGTTACTCCATCGGCCAAAAATGATGGCCGGTCGACACTGAAGATGGCCGGCCGGCCAAATCTTCTTGCAAAATCTGGTTTGACAGCAGCAGAGGGCAGAACTTGGCATGGCAATGCATTTCGAGCAATGTATGCACCAATCACACCCCTTATCATATTTATGACTCAAAGGGACATGATCCTCGATTCTCGGACCACCAATCGCGCATTTCCATGCATGATGGCCCAAAGAATCAAGTGTGCATTTTGATATGGAATGCAATGCACATAATCAAACAAATTGAACTCAACCTCTATCACAAGCAATTCAAGAGGCCAAGTATACATGCTAATGCAATGCAACTCTAAGCATGTTGGCTAGTATGCAACATAGACAATGCAAGCAAGCAATGCATGTTAGGCATACAACCTAGGTAAAGAAAGCATGTAAGGCATGAAGCAACGCAACTTACAAGTATGCAAGGCACAATGTGGGTGTTTAAGCATGCAAACAAGCATGTGACTTCATTGAATCATGCGATTTCAATCGCGCAACAACTCACTAACATGCTACAACATACAAGAAAAGCATGCAACAAACAAAGGGATGGACTTAAACTAAGTTAGGCGACTCTCAAACAAGCCTAAAACAGTGGCCAATGCTATGGAAGTGAGGTCCAACACACATACACACATGCACATGTTAATGGGCCAACACTTAAGCACATAAGAACAACTTTTAAGCACACTTAAAAGAGACTAAACATGGACAATTAGCATGCACATTAAGCTCTGAAATCATGTTAAATATGATGCCAAATCAATTAAACAGGATAAGCCAAGACATGCAACCAAGATCCAAAACCCAAGGTAAGCTAAGGGAGGCATTAAACTACCCTTAACAAAACTAAACATGGCATGAATTAAATGATCAAAAACAGAGTTTTAACATATTAAAACAAAGCCAACAACACATCTAGATGGCATCTAAATGGCTCAAATCCAAAAGCATGCATAGTTGCCAAAACATGGAGTGTACAACACAAGCTTTCAAGACATCAAAGGCAAGCATACAAGCATGTCATGGGGACTGAAATGATGCCATAAGTGGTGCCAAACCAGTAAAATAAATCAAACAATGCATACTCAACACTTCACATACTTAAAGCCTACAAGCTAACAATGCAAAGGAGCTATGCAATACATGTTATGGTTGACCAAAACAACCAAAAACAGACCTTAAACATGGCAAAACAAGTACAAAAGCTTCACAAAGCTAGGCCAAAAGCATGCTTGAACAAGGGTTAAAACCTAGATGCATGTTAAGGCTACAATATTGGCATTACAAGAGATGTATGCTAAACAAGCAAGGTGTGTCCAAACCAACTAAAAACAGAGGCATATTATGACATAATAAGCATGAAAATCAGCTAAGGCATGGCCAACACACACTTAGACTAGATGCTCTCTCAAGAGGCAAAAAAAGGCCCTTTTCAAGGACAACAAGGAGAGGGGGTGGCCCTCTCCTTCCTAAGACCTCAAGGCACCGTCCTCATCACTGAAATCCCTCAAGATTTCAGTGGTGAGGAGGCCCAAACACAATGGTCCCGGAGCTCAACCAAAATGGCACAAAATGGAGCCTTTCAAGGCTTAAGAGGGGTGAAACAACCCCAAAGCTTAAAGAAACCTTAACCAACTATTTAGAGCACTAAAAATCAAAACTTTTATATGTTATACACAAAGCTCAAAAATAGATGCAAGGTAGGCAAAAATGCAATGCAAAAATGGGGAATAAAGGGACAAGTTTCTTACCCTTGTAGACCCTCTTCACCAATGGTGGACTAACTGGTTCTTCAAGCTCAAACCAGCTCCAAAACTCCAAAAACAACCCTCAAGGGCCTCAGCTCCAAGAAAAGGTGTAATGGTGGGTGTTTGTGTGCAAAACTAAGGCAAAAACACTCACAAAACAAAGAGAGAGAGATATAGAGATGGAGGACATATGAACCCGAACCCTAAAACTCAAAACCCTCAGAAAATTCTGTCTAAATTGTCTAACCTCTAAAAGAGTGAGAGAAGACCCCCTCTTATAGACAACTTAGTCTTGTAAAGCTTCCAAAGGAAGCTAACAAGAGGGCAATCCCTCCATACGTGTATGGAGGGAGTGAAAGTGCATGCCAGCTGCAGAAAAATATCTGCAAAAGTAGATGCACAGTAGCCGACCGGCCAAACATGCAATTGACCAAAAAAGATAGCCGGCCGGCCAGCTATAGTGCTGGCCGGCCAAACATTTGGCCGGTGGCAACAAAACATAGCCGGTGGCCTCAAGCCATGGCCGGTGGAGTGTGGGGATGGCCCACAAGCCATTCCCTGCCCCTCCAAGGCAAACCACAAGTGTTTGGTGCAAAACCAGACACAAAACAGTCGAGTCGAGAGATCCTGAGGTAAGGCGTGTAGCCGAAACCTCCGGGAACTCAAGACGAACACAAACATGGATGATCACCGAGTGCTCAAGCAGTGACGTCCAAGTCTTGAGGACGGTCAAAAATGGGGTGTCTACAACCGTGTACAAATTTCATTTTTACAATGCAAAGTTTCTTATTCCCTTATGAAGAAATTCAATTTGCCAAGTTAAAAGCCTCCGAATTCAGAGCCTCATCCGTGCATGACACGTTTGGGCCGAATAAGACTGCAAATTCGGACACCCTTTGTGGATATCACGATTGGCCAAGTTAAAAGCCTCCGAATTCGAAGCCACATCCGTGCATGACACGTTTGGGCCGGATAAGACTCTGAATTCGGAGCGCCCTTTGGGGAGATCACGATTGGCCAAGTTCAAAGCCTCCGGATTCGGAGCCCCATCTGTGCATGACACATTTGGGTCGATTAAGATTCCGAATTCGGAGCACCCTTTGTGGAGATCACAATTGGTCGAGTTCAAAGCCTCCGGATTGGAAGCCCTATCCGTGCATGACACGTTTGGGCCGAATAAGACTCCGAATTCGGAGCGCCCTTTGTGGACATCACGATTGGCCAAGTTCAAAGCCTCCAGATTCGAAGCCCCATCCGTGCATGACACGTTTGGGCCGAGTAAGGCACCGAATTTGGAGCGCCCTTCATAGATATCACGTTTTGCCAAGTTCAAAGACTCTGGATTCGGAGCCCCATCCGTGCATGACACGTTTGGGCCGAGTAAGACTCTGAATTCGGAGCGCCCTTCATGGATATCACGATTGGCCAAGTTCAAAGCCTCTGGATTCGGAGCCCCATCCGTGCATGACACATAAGACTCCGAAGTCGGAGCGCCATTCGTGGATATCACGATTGGCCAAGTTCAAAGCCTCCGGATTCGGAGCCCCATCCATGCATGACACGTTTGGGCCGAGTAAGACTCCGAATTCAGAGCGCCCTTCGTGGATATCACGATGGGCCAAGTTCAAAGCCTCCGGATTCAGAGCCCTATCCGTGCATGACACGTTTGGGCCGAATAAGACTCTGAATTCGGAGTGCCCTTCATGGATATCACGATTGGCACGGAAGAGCATCCAAATTTGGAGCCGTCTTCATGAATTTTGTGA
The DNA here is from genome assembly GCA_030407325.1 of Camellia japonica. Lineage (NCBI taxonomy): Eukaryota > Viridiplantae > Streptophyta > Magnoliopsida > Ericales > Theaceae > Camellia > Camellia japonica. The sequence goes on along the minus strand of JAPPVO010003985.1, from coordinate 15,826 downwards.
TTGACATGCATAAACGACGCCGACATAAAATGGAAGATGATCATAGCTAAATCTACAAACATAATTTGAAATCATGAACAATCATTAAAAACAAAAGAGAAATGATAATAATGTGTTTCATTGAATTAATCCGTCATACATAATTTGCTTCTAATCTACTTTTGAGCGGTACAATATGTTCGTTTTATTTGGCATCCCCCTCGTCGTCGCTCTTCTTGACTTCGAAGGCCGCAAAGGGAAAGTCACGACCTTGATATAACGGCGACGCTGAATCAACGTCTGCTGCCCGGAGAGCCTCTACGGCTTAAATAGCCTTGACCCACCCATTCTTGAATCCCCGATTCTCGCATCGGCAAACTTGCTCAGCGAGCTTTTCCTTCGTCTTGTCTATCTCAACTTTTCAGCCATCGTGGAAGCCTTGTTCATAGGCCCTGGTCTTTGCAGTCTCTATCACAAACATCCTTGCCGTATCTCGGTCGGCAATCGCATGACTTAGTAGCCGTTGCGTCACCCTTTCCTCCACAACCGGGTTAGCTTCGCCGACCGAATTTGTCTCGGCAGTTTTGGCCTTTCTCAGTTCACGCTCGGCCTTCTCTACGCGAGCTTCTAAGTTCCAAATGCGTTCATCCTTCTGCTCTATCTCCTGCCGTGCGGCACGCAGACGCATGCCGATTTCATTGGTGGTAAACAGCCCTTTTACCGCTCCATGGATGCCCTCCCAAAACACTTCGAAATCCTGTTGACCGACCATCGACTGTTAGACTTCTGGTGGAAAAATCTGTCGAGCAAAGTCAACTGCCACATTTGGGTCATGAACAATTGAATCCGCTTCCGTCATCAGTTTGTTCTCCACAAAAATCGCAGAACTCAACGGCGCGGTGTCTCACTAGACTCTCCTCTCGAGCGTGGTTGAAGGGAGTTGCCCCGTTACTATTTTTTTCCTTCTGGGAGACCTACTTCAACGATGTGGGGACTGGCATTTTTCCCACACCCTCGAGGTCCTACTTCCCGTGCGTATAGGCTCACCACTTCGATTCATCTCCGCGTCTAGCTCAGCCAATGTCCTTCCTTCTCATCTGCTATTGAAGAATAATCTTCTTGCCATCCACAAATTGTCCACATTGCTCTTTCCCTCCCTAAATTTATTAACTCTGAATGTAACAATGACCTCTCCGCATACCCACCACCCGACCCATTTATACCTTATAGGTGCAGCACCCCCGAGGCGACATCATCAATGCTAAATTTCAACTCATGTTCCCGATCATAACAAGTGCCCCAACCCCGCAATGAGCTAATATTATTCGGCGTCCCAATTCATGCACCAGCTGGGGCAAGGGCAGATTCATTAATCTAATTGTCCATAACGCAAGCCCTTGCGCCGATCGGGTTGAGTGCCCCAGCCAATGCAAGAGCTGATCTTATTCGGCGTCCCAGTTCATGCACCAGCTGGGGCAAGTGCAGATTCATTAATCTAATCGGCCATAAGGCAAGCCCTTGCGCCGATCAAGTTGAGTGCCCCAGCCGATGCAAGAGTTGATATTATTTGACGTCCCAGTTCATGCACCAGCTGCAGCCAGGGTAGATTCATTAATCTAATCGGCCATAAGGCAAGCCCTTGCGCCGATCGGGTTGATTGGCCCAGCCGATGCAAGAGCTGATATTATTTGGCGTCCCAGTTCATGCACCAGCTTGGGCAAGGGCAGATTCATTAATCTAATCGGCCGTAAGGTAAGCCCTTGTGCCGATTGGGTTGAGTGCCCCAGCCGACGCAAGAGCTGATATTATTCGGTGTCCCAGTTCATGCACCAGCTGGGGCAAGGGTAGATTCATTAATCTAATTGGCCATAAGGCAAGCCCTTACGCCGATCGGGTTGAGGCCCCAGCCGATGCAATAGTTGATATTATTCGGCATCCCAGTTCATACACCAGTTGGGGCAAGTGTAGATTCATTAATCTAATCGGCCATAGGGCAAGCCCTTGCGCTGATCAGCTTGAGTGCCCCAGCCGATCCAAGAGCTGATATTATTCGGTGTCCCAGTTCATGCACCAGTTGGGGTAAGGGCATAGTCAGTAGTATAATCGGCCAGACACCGAAGCCTTAAGCCGTTTTACTTAGTCTATCGAATTTTCGTACACCTTTCCAAATTGTTAACTGCTGATTCTTTTAGTTATTCGGCTAAAAAGCAAAGAGGCAGAGGATGTTCAATTAATTCCGTTAACCTATTTAATAGACTATTTACTCAAGCAAACATAAAAGCATGAGGAATTGTCATTAATGAATTAAAGACAATAGAAAATTTTCATTAATAAATTGAGCGTTAATAGCAGTTATTTTACACATGAAAATTGGCTTACATTTAAAGAAATGAAAATCTACTAACAAAAACCTAGAAAAACTATGCATCTAAGATGCCTACCAAAAACCAAAATTTGCCTTAATCAGTCTTCAGGGTCAGATGCCAGCAGCTCAACGTCCACCTGCTCATATGGAATCGGTTGCACCAATGTCACATTCGCAGTAGAGAGGGCTTTGACCCAGCCATGTTTGAAGCCCTGATTCTCGAACTTCGGCGCTTCTTCCACGTAGTTTTCCAAGGCCGCATCCTTCCCCGCTTGGAACGCCTTGGAAATTTCAGAGTCGGCTATTTCCTTTGCCTTCTTCGATTCTTCCAAGTCGGCTTCCAGCTTGGCGATCACCTCCTTGGCTACCTTGAGCGCATCTTCGCTCGCCTTTGCCATCTCCTCAGCGGCAAGCCTCAATTGGTCAGAATTCCTCACTTGTTCGGCCTTAGAGTCGGCTCTTGCTCATTCCTCCGCCGCTTGCGCTGGCTCATAATCGGCCCTTTGAGAGGCTACCATAACCTTGTTCTTTTCAATGTCAATTTCGGATTTTAAGAAGCCGATCTGTTCTATCGCGTCATGTTGACGGCGGCCGATCTCGGCTATCCTACCCACCGTCTACAAAAAAGGACAGTTACACCAAACAAATAATAAGAAAAATATTTATATATATATATATATGTATTTAGACGGGAGACTGCAGATAAGGCAAGTAATGTACCAATAAGGTCGACTGAGTGGCCAAAACAATTAGCATTAGATCTGGCTCTGGCAGAATGTGGCTCTGTCAACCGGCAGGGATATTGAGGAGGCCATACTTAAGGCCACAGTCTGGTCCTTGAAAGCCAGCGCATCAGAGGCAATCGACATATTCCTTATCCTTGGTTGAACAGTGAATGGAATATCCAAGTCCGATTCTCAATGCGTGGTCGTTGTCGCTTTGGTCCTCATCGCGCACGACTTCTTAGTTGGTGGGGCGCTTTTCCCCCATTTGCTCAGCCTCATCTGCCCGTTCTACTTGCTCCATCTTGGCCGTTTTGATCTGAGCTGTTTCTTCAGCAATAATAGGCAGAGAAGACTCGACCGTAGCGGGTGGAGTTTCCGATCGGACGGCCTCGGCTCTCCTCCTGGCGGCCATCCTGTTGGCGTTTTTCCTCCGGGCAAGTTGTGTGAGAGATTCCCTAGCCATGTCCGTAGGATAAGCGCCGGGAAGGTCTCCCAAATTTGTAAAAATGTCTTCTAAGGAGATGTCCCCTCGGCATAGTGTGGATAGAGGGTCGGACGAATTTAGTCCGGCTCCCTCAAAGGCTGAGTTAAGAGCTTCGTCTACCTTGGTTTCCAACTGGTTCAGGTCCTCAGCGGCCGGTTCAGCTGCTTGTTCTTCCGTGAGTTCTGAATGGGGGGCTTCTAAACCAATCTATCGTAGGTTTTTGAAGCTGGGGAAGATAAGGGCTATAAGATGATCTTCGCCTCTCGGAATCGAAATGTGGTCTGACGCTGAAAACGTTTCGTAAGTCAGCTCGTAACGCAAGAGAATGTGGGCTACCCTCCTTTGTTTCTAAAGGTTTGGATGGCCAATGAACTGTAGTGCGGTTTTAATTTCTGCAAGTACAACGTCGTCGGCTGAAACCAACACTTTCTTCAAATCATTGCTTGTATAAACAAAACGGTAAGTACATGAAAGGAGAGCCGAATACATGTATGGTAATGAAAGAAATGAAAATGAGTTGTACGGCCACCTGGTTTGCCTTGGCACGGGATCTAAGCGATCTTCACCCTCACCGAATTTCCAATTGCCCCGGACAAAGACCATCACGTCATCAACACGCTTGCTAGAGCTGGCAAGCATAGTCACTAAGTAATGATCGGTATCCTTGGCCCTAAGAAAATAGCGTCTCAGCCAGCCAGTAGACTTGGCTAAGGCATAACAATGGCGAATTACAGGTATACCTAAGTTAATCCTAAGGCGTCGGTTCAACTCTATAATCCCCATTATGATGCAAAAAAAATTCACGTTAGGCTGGGAAGGAATTAGACCCCAATGTCGAAGGACGGCCCTTAAAAATTGGTAAAGGGGAAAACCGACTCCGCCCTCAACAATCGATAGGAGAGAAAAGATGATTGTACTTTCATCGGTCCTCTCTATATCAGTGGTGCTGTCTGCCACGGGTGACAGATGGACATCGTCGGGGATAGAATAATGGCGTCGGAAGCCGGAAATTCGATCCGCAGAAAGGAGCTCTTTCAAATGTTTTGCCATCCTAGCCAGCGTAAGGACTATGCAAAACTAAAAGTAAATGAGGAAATGGGATTGGAAGTGAAGGAAAAGAAAACTTACAAGAAGCAGAAGAGAAAATGAGAAACAGGAGGAAGTTGCAGAGGTCGCGAAGTGAAGGAGTCGTACTAGAAGGCCAACCAAAAACTTTGAGTATTCAAAACAAACATTTGAAGAGACAAAGTTTTAAATCATATTAAATGGAGGAAGCGTATGAAGGGGCGGGAAATTGTAATGATGACCAAAAAGCCTATGCGTTCTGACACACGTTGGAATGAGGTTAACCGCCGAATTTTTGACTTTTCAAGTTTGAAACCAAACACGCCGACTATTTGGAGTTAGTGGGGTGTTTGGGGGCAATTGTTAGAGCCGAATATTAGGGGACGCAGATAGGCCGAGTACATATTTAGAAAATCAGGATATATATTATATCCGCCCGTCTTGTACATTCTAGACGCCGAGTATCCTAATCGGCATAAAGCCAATTGAGCGAGGAGCCGAGTAAAAGTTGGAATACAATAAAAGGGGGGCGCCGAGTAAACAATCACATGACAGATTAAGAGTGGGTCCTACCCTGAGGACCAGGGGCGTGTATAAATAGAGGAACAACAGCCAAAGAGGGGTAAGTGAGAACTAGTAAGTATAACTTGAGACATAAGCAACGAAGAGAGTAGATACTGACTTATCCATCGGAGTACTAATTCTGGCACCCCCGATCGGAATGTTCATCCCTTTTCAGGTGACTAGCTGAGGATCACGAGCGCCCTCCGAGATCCAAAGAGCATTTCTGAACCACTTCCCCACACCGGCTATTTTGAAAGCTTATGATCATGTGAGATAATGCAACAAGCAATAACAAATGCAATAAGCAAGAATGAATACAATAAGCAAGATAACAACACATGAATGGGCAGCTTCAAGTTTAAAGAAGATAAATCCACACTCTAACCACACCAAAGCAAGAGGCAAGGAAAGAAAACACCGCTCAAGGTTGCGTTTCACGCATCCTGAGAAACTGAGAAAACCGTTCGACGTTGTGTTTCACATGTCTCGAGGTAAAAGAGAAACCACTCAGGGTTATGTTTCACGCATCCTGAGAAACTAGAAAACTAGCTCGGGGGTGTGTTTCACGCGTCCTGAGATACAAGAAAATTGCTCGGGCTCGTGCTTCGCACATCCCGAGTGAAACCTGCCAAGGGCCACGCGTCATGCGTCCTAAGATAACAATCGCTTGGGCGCGTGCTACGCATGTCCCGAGATAAAACTCGCCCAGGGCTGCACGTCATGTGTCCTTAGAAACAACCACTCGGGATTCGCATGTCCCGAGATGAAACCCGCCTAGGGCCGCGCATCATGTGTCCTAAGAAACTCTAATCATGCTAAAAAAAATAAGAAGATGAGAAAAGCTTCTCGGGTTCGCATTTCACGCATGTTGAGATGAAACTCGCCCAGGGCTACGCGCCACGTGTCCTGAGATAACAACCGCTCGGGCGCGTGCTTTGCACGTCCCGAGGTAAAACCCACATAGGGCCACATTTCACGCGCCCTGAGAAATAAAAACTGCTCGGGGTTGTGTTTCACACGTCCTGAGGTACAGGAGAGTGGTGTGCAATAGATGCACGAAGGTAAACAAGTGCGACAGATGCACGAAGAGAACAAGTGCGATAGATGTACAAAGTGAATGAGTGCGATAGATGAAGAAAGTGAATGAGTGTGATAGATGCAAAATGTGAATGAGTGGGATAGATGCAAAATGTGAATGAGTGGGAAAGATGCAAAAAGTGAATGAGTGCAATAGATGCACAAAGTGAATGAGTGGGATAGATGTACAAAGTGAATGAGTGCAATAGATACAAAAAGTGAATGAGTGGGTTCTCTTACCGAGACACGCATAACTTCATTTGGATCTCCTCCGAATGAACCGTACATACAATATCATTTTCCTATGCTCTCGGAAGAGTTACAATATGTTTAAAAAGGATACACATGTTGACAAGTGACGAACATCGTGCACCAAAGTACAATTTTGAGCTTCCGTAGAGACAATCTGGACCCAACAGTAAACCTTCCTTACACTTCTTGGGAAACACGGACACAAGACAGCATCAAGACTCAGAGAAGGGCTACCAGCCATCCACCGGCTGAAAGGGGAGGCCGCCTGCCACATGCCGGCCACAAGTGGGCCTTGCCGGCCACCAATGAGCCTTGCAGGCCCTATGCCGGCCACCGATGGTAGTTCGGGGCAAAACTGACTTTTCATGCTCGGGACATTAAATATAAGTGACAAGGGCTCATTTCCTTGCAACCCTAAGACCAAAATTCTTCTCCATCTCTCTCTAGACACTCATTCTCTCTAGATTTGTGCTTTCTACGCATTTTCCAATGCCCCAAGCAAACTTTATTCGCTAAACCCTCTTGATTTTCTTCACTTTAAACTGATTAAAATTTGATTTCGATGTCTTTTTTCCTCATTTCCACAATTCTAGGCGTGTTCCCCTCGAGTTTCTCTCAAGTTCTGTACACTTTGCTTGGCTTTGACTTTTTCTTCCATTTTCTCTTTCCTAGGGTTGACTTTTTCCAAGTTTACCCTATTTTCTTCATTTTTCTTCATTTTTCACCCACTTTTCACCCATTCTTCAGATGGCGGATGGTTCACCACATGACAGGGCCGCTCTAGAGGTTCCCTACATATTTCCACCTGTTCCCGAGGCGGCTGGAGCTGTGGAGGCAGACCTCGAGGTAGAGTTCGAGCCTGAGCCTGAGCCAGAGCCACTACTAGTGAGAGTACGGCCATTTGATCTGGAGAGGTACCATCCCCGGACACATATCTTGCCAATTGGAGGCATCAGGCGCTTCAGTGACTTCATTCTTGGTGTGCCAGAGGATCTCTTATTGAGGGAGCTAGCTTCTCATCTATCATCCGTTACAAGTTGAGGTGTGAGCTTTGTTTTCATGCATTCCTGCCTGTTTCTACTTGTATTTCTTGCACTGCATCCTCTGACTGTACTTTCATCACTGCCATATCTAATTCATCTGTTCTTTGCCACAGGGCGAGTCTCGTGCCTTCCGAGGGTACGGAGCTACTATTGCGCAAGACTGGTATGACGAGCTCTCTGCAGGAGTTCACGACATCATAGACGAGACATGCTTCGGCCTAGTCTGCTCAGGCCTGACATGAGTCATCGCAAGTCGTCCTCTTCTGGGAGCGCTCGTGGAGAGGTGGTGGGACATCACCAACTCCTTCCACTTTTCAACTACAGGGGAGATAACGATGACTCCTTATGACTTCGCCGTGATCACTGGCCTAGATGTAGGAGGTGATCCGATCCCTCTCGATTCAAACATGGGAGAGTGTGAGGTGGCCTGGGTTGAGCTACTAGGAGCGCGTCCACCCATATATCGGAGAGGCATGGTCAGATACACTTGGTTTGCCGAGCGATTCAAAGGGAGCATGCCCGAGACCGCAGAGGAAATGGAGCAGTATGCTAGGGGCTTTCTGATGTTCGTCTTCGGTACCACCTTGTTTTCGAACGGGTGGAACACCGTAGGCCTGTATCTACTGAGTGCCTTGGTGACCCTTCTTCGAGTGCGCTTCTATGATTGGGGCAGAGCCGGCCCTGCCACTCTATATGGATATATGAGCTCGACCTCCCGTTTGAGCAGAGACTTGATTGGAGGCTACTGGCGAGCCTGGAAGGTATGCATTTCAGTTCTCTCTTTGCACTTTACATTTTCTGCTTTATATTTTCTGCCTTACCTGTTCAACACCTGTGCTTTCTGCTTTGCACTTTCTGCATCTATTCATACATTGTGCTTTCTGCTTTGCACTTTATGTATCTGTTCATACTGTATTGATCACATATCATTGCATTTTCTCCGCAATTGTCGGTCTATGCATATTTTCCGACTCTCGCCCCAGAGCTTGTGGAGGAGCTTCCACTGGCAGTCTCCTATTCACGGAGGTATGATGGCCGCCTCTAGTGTAGGGCTCGTGAGCCCTTCACGTTCTTCTGCCACTACTTCGACACCGTGGCTGCTCATGAGGTGACTCGATGTGGCTCGACTTTTTCGCGCCCCCCTTTTGAGAGTTCGAAATAGCCTTACAGTTCAAACTCCTGCGGTTCTGAATCTAATTCCACAAGTGCAATGCGAAATAGATAATCACCAAAGAGTCTAAATTCGGCAAATCTTTTGGAAAATCGATTTTGAATAAAAAAATGCCAAAATTGGACTGCTTTCCCAGATACAGAGTCGCTACCTAAATATTTTTTGTTTTGGGGAAATTTAGGAAACCCATGACTAATCCCAAAGGCCACGTGTCCGTCATCACCAAGATTGTCTCGGCTCGAGAACTTAGGTACAAGCGGGGAAGGTCATGAATTGAGCACTCCCGCTCGCACTCCCGCTCTCCCGATCAAAGATCGGCCTCTACTAATCATGATATGATTTTTATCAACATTATATGCTCTTGTTCCGGTTTATTAGGCTAGCATTAGTATGTGATATGCGCACACAAGGTATAGACTAGTTTGCTCGAATTGGAACAATTCAATTTCAAGTTTGTTTTTCGAAAAGGGTTTGATTTTGCCACTTTAACAAAGTGGGCTTAAAGTTTGTGAATTTGCCACTTGACAAAGTGGGCTTAAACGTTCATTCATTGAATCATTCCAATTCAAGCAACGAGCCTTCATCCACAGGCACTCAAATAGTTTAACAAGTAAGCACTTAGCCTCATGGCAAGCATGCTAGTCATGGCAATCACTCACACTCATGCAAGTATGCTAAAGCACTAAAAACTCACCTAGAACTCCATCCAAAGAAAAACAAGTTAGAAAAATGCATGATTCTAACTATACAAGATGGCTAATGCAACACATGCAATAATGCAACTAAAATAGGCTCTGCTACTTAACATGGCATATGACTCAATTCAAGACATGTGGTCTAAACACGTATTCAACGAAGTATTTAAACAACAATGCAGTTAGAATGATGAACCGAGCCTCGGTTTATGCAATACGAATGGATGAAAACATGGAGAATGCTAAACGAAACATGATGTCCCTAAACTAACCATCATAAGTAGTTAAATAAAAGGGAGAAATACGTGGGGTTGGAAGACATACACATTATTAAATTATTTCGTTCTCACAAAGGAGAGTCCGAATGAATAAACTAGCTAACTAGCTAACTAATTAAAGCTAAGGCTAAAGCCAATTATTACAAATTGAATAAACAGCTAAACTATTTAACTAATTATTACAACACTTGAATTAATTAACTAGTTAACTAACTAATTAAACGATTAAATAATTACAACACAATTGCAAGTAATAATTAAGCTAAGCAATTAACTACTCTGCCTTGGGGAATGAGAGATATTCATGCGCATGCTCAGATTCCACCCGAAAAGACCACAGTTTTTCTCCCGAATGCCTCTGTTTGCCAAGTTGAACACTTAGAGAACAAATTTGCTTCACCTTACCAATACTCTGATGAGTTTTACATTAGTGGCTAGCCAGCCAAAGATGAAGGTTGCCAGCCACCAGCCGGCCTTCAAAGGTGGTCTGCCGGCCACCTACCGGCCATGGAAAGTGGCATGTCGGCCATTGATGCACAGTTTCATCTTGCTGCAACAGAGGACATATAGGGTATTTTCAAGGATTGTCTGCACAACTCACCTCTCCTTTTCATGAACAAATCCAAGGAGTTGTGAACCTAAGTCACAAACCACCAATTCAAGCAATTTCATTGCATGATGGCATGTGAACCCAAGTGTGCAAGTTAAATAAATACAAGAAAAAAATACACAAACCTCCTCCCTTTTGATGAATGATCAAAGGGAAGTGGTTGACTTTGGAGACTTGGATCATTTCATCACTAGCAATTATGAAATGGTCCAAGTTCCATGTGCTCAATTAACGTCCGATTGAACACAACAAGTTATTATCTTGCTCACTTTTAGTCTGAAGTTATAGTTACTCATTTTAATTTACCAACCATTCTTTAACCAATTAAGTCCATTGGTGAGTTAAGTCTTTTAAAAGAGAAGGAAGTGTCAAACAAGGGGTAGTTTAAGGCAAGAGAGAGATGTCATGCCATTGATAATGAACCCCTAAAAGAGGATTAAACCATTAAGCATGAACCTTAATCTCAAGCTTAAACAATCATAAGGTTGAATCAACCCTTCCTGAGCTTGAATCAACCCTCAAAGTAAACAAAGAGTGAAGAAATGAGAAAGGTTGTTGAGATTAATGTGTGCTGAAATCGAGTTAGAAAAGCACTAAAACAATGCAATCAACTCAAACAAGTGGTGCCTACAAGCCTAAAACACCAAGCATGTGAGGACATATTACACTACAAGCATGCAAAACAAGACTCAAATGACTTAACTAACACAAAGCAAAGTTAAAACAGTCCAAATCAGAGCCTAAAACATGCTAGAATTAAGCTACAAATGGCTAAAAAAATAAGCTAACACATAGAGCTATATAGGCTAGCAAACGAGACACAAGGAGAGAAGGCTAACCCCTCCAAATTTGGACTTCAAAACATGATTTTGACCACTGAAATAGCTCTGAAATTTAGTATTCAAAAGCCCAAAAAAAGATGGTTTGAAAGTGGGAAACACAAGTGGAAAGTCCTTGCAAGCAAGGAATAAAGAAGGGTGAATCACCCCCTAACCTTAAATGGCCTAAAACTACAAATTTCAGCCCACAAAGACAGAGTTTTTATAGTCCAAAAATAGTCTAAAAACAATGGGAAAAAGATAGAAAAAACAAGCATGCAAAGCAAGTTAAAAAGGCAAGTGTTATACCTCTTGAAGAGAAGAGTAATTCCAAGCAACAAAACCAAGTAAGTACACCCTCTAGAGCTCAAACCAAGCTCAAGAAGACCTCAGCTCAAAGATGAGAAGATTTGGTTAAGGGTGTATAGGCAAAGGTTTAGGAATTGGAGGCTAAAGTGTAGAGATTTGCTAGAGAGAGAGAAAACATTTTGAGTTCAAAATTTTCTAACCTTTCTACAAGAGAGAGGCGGTCCCTGTATATAGAAAACATGAAATTCTCTCAAGGAGATCTAGCCTTACACGTTGGGATAGATGCATTCATCTATGCAAACAGCTGGCATAAAATATCTACAAAATACACTGGTGGCCGGCAAGCCACATCAGTGGCCGGTAGTCCAAAAGTGATGGCCGGCAGCCTCTAGGGATGGCCGGCAGGCCACCAGAGGTTGCAGGTTGGAAAGACCAAGGCATGGTCCAAAAATGATACAAAAAGAATGTAGTGTTTGAAAGGCTCAAAGTTGTGGCGTTCTGCTGAGGACTTCGAACACTTGGCGAGCAAACAGACTCATCATCAGGTGTGCATGTGAGGACGTCCAAGTCGTAAGCACCATCAAAAATGGGGTATCTATAGTTACCCCTCTTTAATAGAGCTCAGAGCCATGAAATGACGTGAGTGAATGTCAAAGACCAAAGACAACCCATTTTCACAAGGCCGTTAGACTTGGACAAACAATCAAGATAGAAATAAAGGGTTGCGCCCGTAGGTTGCCTACGTATCCCTTTGCAAAAAATCAAACTAGCGTAGTTCTGGGGAAAGATGCAAATGCTATTGCTATACATGATTCAACTTTGAAAGTTGGACTTATACACCTTGCGAAGCCAGCTATTTTGAAAACTCATGATCATGCAAGATGATACAATAAGCAATACAATATGCAAGATAACAACACATGAATGAGCAAGCAAAAAGAACCAAAATACACTCTGACTACGCTAAAGCAAGAGACGAGGAAAGAAAGAAAACACCGCTCAGGTTTGCATTTCATGCATCCTGAAAAACCAAGAACAAAACGCTCGGGATCGCGTTCCACGGTCCCAAGATACAACCACTCAGGCACGTACTTCGTACATCCCAAGGTAAAACCCGCCCAAGGTCGCATTCCACGCATCTTGAGAAATAACCACTTGGGCGCATACTTTGTATGTCCCGAGGTAAAACCCACTAAGGACCGTATTTCACGTGTCTTGAGAAACAGCCACTCAGGCGCGTACTTCGTACATCCTAAGGTAAAACCCACCCAAGGCCGCGTTTCACGCGTCCAGAGAAATAACCGCTCAGGTGCGTACTTCGTATGTCCTAAGGTAAAACCCACCTATAGACAGCCCATTTTTGACCGTCCTCAAGACTTGGACGTCACCGTTTGAGCACTCGGTGATCATCCATGTTTGTGTTCGTCTTGAGTTCCCGGAGGTCTCGGCTACACGCCTTGCCTCAGGATCTCTCGACTCGACTGTTTTGTGTCTGGTTTTGCACCAAACACTTGTGTTTTGCCTTTGAGGGGCAGGGTAGGGCTTGTTGACCATCCCCACCCATCACTGGCCATGGCTTGAGGCCACCGGCTGTGTTTTGTTGCCACTGGCCAAATGTTTGGCCGACCGGCACTGTAGATAGCCGGCCGGCTATCTTTTTTTGGTCAATTGCATTTTGGACGGCCGACTACTGTGCATCTACTTTTGCAGATATTTTTGTGCAGCTGGCATGCATTTGGCTCCCCTCCATACACGTGTATGGAGGGATCTCCCTCTTAGTTAGCTTGTCTTGTAAGCTTACAAGATTGAGCTCTATAAGAGGAGGCTTCCTCTCCCTCTTTTAGGGTTACAAAATTTCAGAGGAGAGCTCTGGTTTTTAGGGTTAGCATAAATGTATCTATCCTATATCTATTTCTCTCTCTCTTTTTGCCCTTAAGGTGTTTTAGTCTTAGATTTGCACACAAACACCTAGACTTACACCTTCTCCTGGAGCTGAGGTCCTTGAGGCTTGTTTTTGGAGTTTTGGAGCTGATTTGAACCTAAAGAACCAGCTGGTCTTCCATTTTTGAAGAGGGTCTACAAGGGTAAGACTTTTGTCCCTTTTTACCCCATTTTTGCATTGTATTTTTGCCTACCTTACAACTATTTTTGAGCTTAACATATAACATAGAAAAGTTCTGTTTTTTAGTGCTCTAAATAGTTTGTTAAGGTGTTTTAAGTTTTGGGGTTGTTTAACCCCTCTTAAGCCTTGTTAGGCCCTTGTTTTGTGCCATTTTGGTTGAGCTCCGGGACCATTGTGTTTGGGCCTCCTCACCACTGAAATCTTGAGGGATTTCAGAGGTGAGGATGGTGCCTTGAGGTCCCAAGAAGGAGAGGGCCACCCCCTCTCCTTGTTGTCCTTGAAAAAGGCCATTTTTGCCTCTTGAGGGAGCACCATGTTTAAGTGTATGTTGACCATGCCTTAGCTGTTTTTTTGTGCTTATTATGTCATGATTTAGCACTGTTTTGAGTTGGTTTTGGTACACCATGCCTGCTTAGCATACATGCCTTGTAATGCCATGTTTAGGCCTTAACATGTTGTAGGTTTTGACCCTTAGTCTAGCATGATTTTGGCCAAGCTTTGTGAGGGTTTTGTGTTTGTTTTAGCATGCTTAAGCTCTGTTTTTGGTTATTTTGGTCGACCATCACATGCTTAGTATAGCCACCTTGCATTTTGGCTTGTTAGCCTTAGGTGTGTGAGTGTGTAGCATGCTTTACTTGCATCATTTTAGTGGTTTGGAACCACTTACCATGTCATTTTAGTCCTTGTAATATGTTTACATGCTTGCATTTTATCACTCCTTTGATGCTTTAAGAGGTTGTGTTGTATGCTCCATGTTTAAGCATTTGTTCATGCCTCCATGAGTAGATCATTTAGATGCCATCTAAGTGGTTTTTGGGGCTTGCCTTAACGTGATTTGGGACTGTTTTGATCCATCTTGGTCATTTGCTTCATGTGTCATATGATCGTGCTTTTAGTACTTGGACCAATTACATGCTATGCTTGTCATGGTTGCTTGATTTGGCATCATCTTTCACACAATTTTCAGAGCTTACATTGCATGCTAATTGTCCATGTTACCTCCTTTTAAGTGTGCTTAGAAGTTGTTCCTTTATGCTTAGGAATTGGTCCTTGTGTACATGTTTGGCATGTCATTGTGCCCTCATTTCCATAGCATTGGCCACTGATTTTGGCATGCTTGCGAGCTATCCATGTTAGTTTAAGTCCACCCCTTTGCATGTTGTTCCATGCTCACCTTGTGTATTGTTGCATACTAGTGTGTCGGGCATGATTGAATGAAGTCACATGCTTGAAACCACATTGTGTCTTGCATACTCGTAGGTTGCATTGCTTCATGCCTTACATGCTTCTTACCTAGGTTGTGTGCCTAACATGCATTGCTTGCTTACATTCTCCATGTTGCATGCAAGTCAACATGCTTAGGATTGCATTGCATTAGGATGCATGTTTTGCCTCTTGAATTGTTTGTGATAGAGGTTGAGCCCCTTTGTTTGATTATGTGCATTGCATTCCATATCAAAATGCACACTTGATTCTTTGGGCCATCATGCATGGAAATGCGCGATTGGTGGTCCGAGAATCGAGGACCATATCCTTTTGAGTCATAAACATGATAAGGAGTGTGGTTAGTGCATACATTGCTTGAATGCATTGCCACGCTTTGTTTTGCCCTCTGTTGCTGTCAAAACCATTTGCAGGAATTTGGCCGGCCGGCCATCTACAGTGCCGACCGGCCATCCATTGTTGGCCGATGGATCAATTTGTGGCCGGTGATCATTTTTCCCGGCCGGTGGTGTTTCCCCCTCAGCCCAGTAGTGTCCCACAGAACTCAAAGAAGCAACCTGAGACTTTGGCAGTCTTCAGAGGAGCAGCGCAGGGAAAACAGAGGCAGCTTGCGCATGACAATGGGCTTCCGAGCAAAACCGAGTGTGCAATTGGACCCTCTTCCCGAGGCTACTTTTACTGTTTTATTAGATTAGTTAATCTACTTAACTAGTTTAATTTGTCTGTAATATTAATTAGCTTGCAGAGGTTAATTAGTGTATTATTCTTCGGTCCCTCCAAGCGAGGGCAAATTTGTAATAAGTGGGGTGCGTGTGTGCATGCCTTCCAACCCCATTCTTTCTCCCTTTTACTTATCTGTTTTCGATGGTTAGTATTAGGACATGTTTAATTTAGCATACCTTATGCTATGCATGCGTGCATCATTCATCAGTATTGCATGCACTGGGCTCGGCGCATCATGCTAACTGCATAGTATTTCAAATCTAACTTGAACACATGCTATCTTGCATTTCACATGTCATCCTTAGATTAGCCGAGCCTATTC
>JAPPVO010003984.1:0-13133 GCA_030407325.1 Camellia japonica | reverse complement strand
AGAATCCGTATAGGTGTTCGAGTGTTCGAACCCTAATGCATGAGAAATGGTAAGTAAACCCCGTATTTACATATCTGCCATCATGCAGGAGAATCCGTATAGGTGTTCGAGTGTTCGAACCCTAATGCATGAGAAATGGTAAGTAAACACCGTAATTACATATCTGCCGTCATGCAGGAGAATCCGTATAGGTGTTCGAGTGTTCGAACCCTAATGCATGAGAAATGGCAAGTAAACCCCGTAATTACATATCTGCCATCATGCAGGAGAATCCGTATAG
The DNA here is from genome assembly GCA_030407325.1 of Camellia japonica. Classification (NCBI taxonomy): domain Eukaryota; kingdom Viridiplantae; phylum Streptophyta; class Magnoliopsida; order Ericales; family Theaceae; genus Camellia; species Camellia japonica. The sequence goes on along the minus strand of JAPPVO010003984.1, from coordinate 12,853 downwards.
GTGTTCGAGTGTTCGAACCCTAATGCATGAGAAATGGCAAGTAAACACCGTAATTACATATCTGCCATCACGCAGGAGAATCCGTATAAGTGTTCGAGTGTTCGAACCCTAATGCATGAGAAATGGTAAGTAAACCCCGTATTTACATATCTGCCGTCATCCAGGAGAATCCGTATAGGTGTTCGAGTGTTCGAACCCTAATGCATGAAAAATGGTAAGTAAACACCGTAATTACATATCTGCCGTCATGCAGGTGAATCTGTATAGGTGTTCGAGTGTTTGAACCCTAATGCATGAGAAATGATAAGTAAACACCGTAATTACATATCTGCCATCATGCAGGAGAATCCATATAAGTGTTCGAGTGTTCGAACCCTAATGAATGAGAAATGGTAATCAAACCCCGTATTTACATATCTGCCATCATTCTGGAGAATCCGTATAGGTGTTCGATTTTTCGAACGCTAATGCATGAGAAATGGTAAGTAAACCCCGTATTTACATATCTACCATCTTGCAGGAGAATCCGTATAGGTGTTCGAGTCTTCGAACCCTAGTGCATGAGAAATGGTAAGTAAACACCGTAATTACATATCTGCCATCATGCAGGAGAATCCGTATAGGTGTTCGAGTGTTCGAACCCCAATGCATGAGAAATGGTAAGTAAACCCCGTATTTGCGTATCTGCCATCATGCAGCAGAATTTGTATAGGTGTTCGAGTGTTCGAACCCTAATGTAGAAGAAATGGTAAGTAAACATCGTAATTACATATCTGCTGTCATGCAGGAGAATCCGTATAGGTGTTCGAGTGTTTGAACCCTAATGCATGAGAAGTGGTAAGTAAACACCGTATTTATATATCTGCCACCATGCAGGAGAATCCGTATAGGTGTTCGAGTGTTCGAACCCTAATGCATGAGAAATGGTAAGTAAACACCGTTTAAACATATCTGCCACCGTGCAGGAGAATCCGTTTATAGGTGTTCGAGTGTTCGAACCCTAATGCATGAGAAATGGTAAGTAACACCGTAATTACATATCTGCCGTCATGCAGGAGAATCCGTACAGGTGTTCGAACCCTAATGCAAGAGAAATGGTAAATAAACCCGGTATTTACATATCTGCCATTATGCAGTAGATTCCGTATAGGTGTTCGAGTGTTCGAACCCTAATGCATGAGAAATGGTAAGTAAACACTGTAAAACATATCTGCTATCATGCAGCAGAATCCGTATAGGTATTCGAGTGTTCGAACCCCAATGCATGAGAAATGGTAAGTAAATACCGTAATTACATATCTGCCGTTACGCAGGAGAATCTGTATAGGTGTTCGAGTGTTCGAACCCTAATGCATGAGAAATGGTAAGTAAACCCCGTATTTACATATCTGCCATCATGCAGGAGAATCCGTATAGGTGTTCGAGTGTTCGAACCCTAATGCATGAGAAATGGTAAGTAAACCCCGTATTTACATATCTGCCATCATGCAGGAGAATCCGTATAGGTGTTCGAGTGTTCGAACCCTAATGCATGAGAAATGGTAAGTAAACACCGTAATTACATATCTGCCGTCATGTAGGAGAATCTGTATAGGTGTTCGAGTGTTCGAACCCTAATGCATGAGAAATGGCAAGTAAACCCCGTATTTACATATCTGCAATCATGCAGGAGAATCCGTATAGGTGTTTGAGTGTTTTAGCCCTATTGCATGAGAAATGGTAAGTAAATCCCGTAATTGCTTATCTGCCATCATGCAGGAGAATCCGTATAGGTGTTCGAGTGTTCGAATCCTAATGCATGAGAAATGGTAAGTAAACCCCGTATTTACATATCTGCCATCATCCAGGAGAATCCGTATAGGTGTTCGAGTGTTCGAACCCTAATGCATGAGAAATGGTAAGTAAACACCGTAATTAGATATCAGCCGTCATGTAGGAGAATCCGTATAGGTGTTCGAGTGTTCGAACCCTAATGCATGAGAAATAGTAAGTAAACACCGTAATTACATATCTGCCGTCATGCAGGAGAATCCGTATAGGTGTTCGAGTGTTCGAACCCTATTGCATGAGAAATGCAAGTAAACCCCATATTTATATATCTGCCATAATGCAGGAGAATTCGTATAGGTGTTCGAGTGTTCGAACCCAAATGCATGAGAAATGGTAAGTAAACACCGTATTTACATATCCGCCGTCATGCAGGGGAATCCGTATAGGTTTTCGATTGTTCGAACCCTAATGCAAGAGAAATGGTAAGTAAACCCCGTATTTACATATCTGCCATCATGTAGGAGAATTCGTATAGGTGTTCGATTGTTCGAACCCTAATGCATGAGAAATGGTAAGTAAACACCGTAATTACATATCTACTATCATGCAGGAGAATACGTACAGGTGTTCGAGTGTTCGAACCCTAATGCATGAGAAAAAGTAATTAAACCCGGTATTTACATATCTGCCATCATGCAGGAGAATCCGTATAGGTGTTCGAGTGTTCGAACCCTAATGCATGAGAAATGGTAAGTAAACACCGTAATTAAATATCTTCCGTCATGTAGGAGAATCTGTATAGGTGTTCGAGTGTTCGAACCCTAATGTATGAGAAATGGTAAGTAAACACCGTAATTACATATCTACCCTCATGCAGGAGAATCCGTATAGGTGTTCGAGTGTTCGAACCCTAATGCGTGAGAAATGGTATGTAATCCCGGTATTTACATATCTGCCATCATGCAGGAGAATCCGTATAGGTGTTCGAGTGTTCGAACCCTAATGCATGAGAAATGGTAAGTAAACACCGTAATTACATATCTGCCGTCATGCAGGAGAATCCGTATAGGTGTTCGAGTGTTCAAACCCTAATGCATGAGAAATGGTAAGTAAACACCGTAATTACATATCTGCCGTCATGCAGGAGAATCCATATAGGTGTTCGAGTGTTCGAACCCTAATGCATGAGAAATGGTAAACAAACACCGTGTTTACATATCTGCCATCACACAGGAGAATTCGAATAAGTGTCCGAGTGTTAGAACCCTAATGCCTGAGAAAAGGTAAGTAAACACCGTATTTGCATATCTGCCACCATGTAGGAGAATCCATATAGGTGTTCGATTGTTCGAACCTTAATGCAGGAGAAATGGTAAGTAAACTCCGTAATTACATATCTGCCATCATGCAGGAGAATCCGTATAGGTGTTCGAACGTTCGAACCCTAATGCATGAGAAATGGTAAGTCAACACCGTATTTACATATCTACCACCATGCATAGGTGTTCGAGTGTTCGAACCCTAATGCATGAGAAGTGGTAAGTAAACACCGTAATTACATTTCTGCCATCATGCAGGAGAATCCGTATAGGTGTTCGAGTGTTCGAACCCTAATGCATGAGAAATAGTAAGTAAACACCGTAATTACATATCTGCTGTCATGTAAGAGAATCCGTATAGGTGTTCGAGTGTTCGAACCCTAATGCATGAGAAATGGTAAGTAAACACCGTAATTACATATCTGCCATCATGCATGAGAATCCGTATAGTTGTTCGAGTGTTCGAACCCTATTGCATGAGAAATGCAAGTGAACCCCGCATTTATATATCTGCCATCATGTAGGAGAATACGTATAGGTGTTCGAGTGTTCGAACCCTAATGCATGAGAAATGGTAAGTAAACACCGTAATTACATATCTGCCGTCATGCAGGAGAATCCGTATAGTTGTTCGAGTGTTCGAACCCTATTGCATGAGAAATGCTAAGTAAACCCCGTATTTACATATCTGCCATCATGCAGGATAATACGTATAGGTGTTTGAGTGTTCGAACCCTAATGCATGAGAAATGGTAAGTAAACCCCGTATTTACATATCTGCCATCATGCAGGAGAATCCGTATAGGTGTTCGAGTGTTCGAACCCTAATGCATGAGAAATGGTATGTAAACCCCGTATTTACATATCTGCCATCACGCAGGAGAATCCGTATAGGTGTTCGAGTGTTCGAACCCTAATGCATGAGAAATGGTAAGTAAACACCGTAATTTTCATATCTGCCCTCATACAGGAGAATCCGTATAGGTGTTCGAGTGTTCGAACCCTAATGCATGAGAAATGGTAAGTAAACGCCGTATTTACATATCTGCCATCATGCAGGTGAATCCGTACAGGTTTTCGAGTGTTCGAACCCTAATGCATGAGAAATGGTAAGTAAACCCCGTATTTACATATCTGCCATCATGCAGGAGAATCCGTATAGGTGTTCGAACCCTAATGCATGAGAAATGGTAAGTAAACACCGTAATTACATATCTACTATCATGCAGGAGAATCCGTATAGGTGTTCGAGTGTTCGAACCCTAATGCATGAGAAAAAGTAAGTAAACCCGGTATTTACATATCTGCCATCATGCCGGAGAATTCGTATAGGTGTTCGAGTGTTCGAACCCTAATGCATAAGAAATGGTAAGTAAACACCGTAATTACATATCTTCCGTCATGTAGGAGAATCCGTATAGGTGTTCAAGTGTTTGAACCCAAATGCATGAGAAATGGTAAGTAAACACCGTAATTACATATCTGTCGTCATGCAGGATAATCCGTATAGGTGTTCGTGTGTTCGAACCCTAATGCATGAGAAATGGCATGTAAACCCCGTATTTACATATCTGCCATCATGCAGAAGAATCCGTATAGGTGTTTGAGTGTTTGAACCCTACTGCATGAGAAATGGTAAGTAAACACCGTAATTACATATCTGCAATCATGCAGGAGAATCCGTATAGGTGTTCGATTGTTCGAACTCTAATGCATGAGAAATGGTAAGTAAACACCGTATTTACATATCTGCCATCATGCAGGAGAATCCGTATAGGTGTTCGAGTGTTCGAACCCTAATGCATGAGAAATGGTAAATAAACACCGTATTTACATATCTGCCATCACGCAGGAGAATCCGAATAAGTGTCCGAGTGTTAGAACCCTAATGCCTGAGAAATGGTAAGTAAACACCATATTTACATATCTGCCACCATGCAGGAGAATCCGTATAGGTGTTCGAGTGTTCGAACCCTAATGCAGGAGAAATGGTAAGTAAACACCGTAATTACATATCTGCCATCATGCAGGAGAATCCGTATAGGTGTTCGAGTGTTCGAACCCTAATGCATGAGAAATGGTAAGTAAACACCGTATTTACATATCTGCCACCATGCAGGAGAATCCGTATAGGTGTTCGAGTTTTCGAACCCTAATGCATGAGAAATGGTAAGTAAAGACCGTAATTACATATCTGCCATCATGCTGGAGAATTCATATAGGTGTTCGAGTGTTCGAACCCTAATGCATAAGAAGTGGTAAGTAAACACCGTAATTACATATCTGCCGTCATGTAGGAGAATCTGTATAGTTTTAAATTCTGGCTTGGGTGTCGATTCAGCCTTTGTTTGTTTTTGGGTCGGTCTCATTGTTGTGAGTCAGTTCTTTTTTGCTTAAGGGTCTGTCTTGTTGTCGCGAGTCGGCCCCCTTTGTATAGAATGTCAGGTGATTTCGGGGTTGTTGCCTCGAACACCGTTTTGTAATTATCCTTTTTGTTTTCCTTTTGAGTCTGTCTCAGTTGAGGAGCCAGTTGCAATCAGGAAATTTGAATGAAACAGATGCGGCTATCACGTTTCCGTACTTATTGCTATTTCGAGCCTGTTGTGCCAGAGAATTCAAATGGAACGACAGTACATTCCGCCTGCTCTTTTGTGGCCTGAAAATCATTGCAATGACCTAAGTCTTTCAAAAACCTTTTTAAACACTGTGGTGATAAAAATGAAGAGGAAGGGATTTCTCGGGTTTTGTAAAACTTTGATCAATTTGAGAGAAAGACAGGCATGCTAAGCCTTTTTAATGAATGAAATCATGTTTGTCAGCGTGAGTACTGAGAAGGACCTTGGCTTGACCCAGACTGGTTCCACACTATCTTCAGCGCGAGCGATTTGTCGCTTTCTTAAAAACTTTCAAAAACAAAATGTTTTCCGCGGTCTTGCGAAGACCTGTGTGGAATCGCTCTTGAGATTGTGCAGCCTAGGATCGCTCTCAGCCTCAAGATTCAATCTGTTTGTTTTCAAGCCTTGACCACAATTTGGACTGTTCGACGGTCAACCGCCATGTAAGGCCTGTGTGGCCAGATTTGAAGCAGCCCTCAAACAAGAGGCCCCAAAATCAGATCAAGAAGGTCAGATCTCACCGCAAGGAGCTCGTGAAGCAACCGTGATGGATTCTTCTGCAAATCAATACAACAGCCACTCTCCTGGATATAGAGGGCTTCAATCTCAAAACCATTTGGCATGGACTTGTTACACTTTTACCCTTTGAGAGGCTCGCTGGGCCGAAAACCCGGAAGGGCGATCCAGGCAAAAGTTAGAGCAAGGAAAAATATATACCAAAGAAAAAAAAAGAGAAAAAAAAGAAACATATGAAAGAAAAAGAAAAAAAAGTAAGCAAAAAAGAGATAAAAAAGAGAAAAAAGAAAAAGAAAAGAAAAGCAAAGCTCGCAAGGTCGAAAACCCGCATCGGGCACCTTGGCAAAAGTTAGAGCCTAAAAAGTGAAGGTTAAAATACCCGAGTGTACCTTCGCCGGAACTACGTAAGGCTTGATTCCCATGTTTGGGATACGTAGGCAACTTCATCCTGAAGTCCAGCCCCCAACACTTTCATAGCGCCTCAGTCCATGTAATGGTTTTGATTATCCTTGCCCTCTCCGAATCCGATAGTTCGGTTGTGACAACCGGATACGTAGGCAACTTCATCCTGAAGTCCAGCCCCCAACACCTTCGAAGTGACTGTGTCCATATATTGGTCCAAACCATCTCCGTCTTCTCTACATCCGAGAGTTCGTTTGCAATCATCACTGACGAAGACTGTTTACCAAATGCTGCGGCGTCATCCAAACAAGGGGCAACTTTCCATTGCCATGAGTTGCCACGAGTCACCTTTTAAACCAGGGGCAACTTTCCGTTGCCATCCACCCCTTCCAAGCCAGGGGCAATTTTCCATTGCCTCCGATCCGAGGTTGCGCATCTCGAGGGTAAGTTCTGTGCTCGTTTAGCACCGGCCATTTGCAAAAATAGTTTTTGAAAAGTTTTACTGAGGTTGACTATTTTGTTGAAAACTATTTCATTTTCCAAAATCGGACCATTCTCTTGGACCCAAAAAAGGAAAATTTTCAGTACTTACAGCCTGACTTGCGTGATTTTCGAATCAAAAAGTGCACAAGTATGTTAATCCGACTCTCATTTTGGTCAAAACTGTTTTAGGAAGAAAACAAAAAATGGTCAAAATGATGAACTAGGGGCACAATTGAGTCAGGTGTTCTGTCGTTCCCCATCGTCAACATACCCGCCAGAAAGGGCACAGCTAAAGCTGTTAGTAAAGGGCTGAAAGCTCTCTCAACAACCTCCAAGCAACGAGGTATCAAGCCAAGTGCGAAGCACAAATCGGAGTAGGTCAAGATACTTCATTCCCTATCCGAAACCTCGACTGGACATCACCAGAAGGAATAGCCGCGAGCTGATACTGTTAGGCATGAACCCACAACTTCCTATTCATCTATCAACCACCCTGGGAGGGATGAAAAATGAGAGAATAAAGAATAGAGAGGTGTAAGTCGAGAGAAAAGTGAGGAAAAGGGTTTTGAAAAAAAAAAAACCGAGCCTGAGGGCTGAGTGCTGTGAGAATCACAAATCAGAAAGGGTGGTAAACATACCTGGAGGAAATGGCTCCTCGAGATCTGAGGTCTTTTGGTATTTGTAAACACGTCTGTGTGTCGTGTCTTTTCTTTTGATTTGTCTACCTCGACTTCTGTTTTGAGTCTTTTCCGAGTGTGTCTCGTTGTGTTTAGGTCGTGTACCCTTTTGTTAAGTCTTTCTCGTTGTGTTCAGTTGTAGGCTCGGTACCCCGGTTGAAAACCTTTTTTTAATTTCAAAAGTTAAAATCGTTTATGCTCAGAATGCTGTGCCATTCTCCACATCTATGCGAAGCAAAAGAAGAAAAGGGAAAATTTAGGGCATCTGAGTGCAGTTCAACTTCAACTGGTTTCACCTTCGTAGTCCGTCTTGTCAGATTGGGCTGTTTGTTCAGGGTTTGCCGTGTGCAGAATGAACTGAATGCTGTGTTACGGGTTGTATGCAGATTAATCCCCAGCAGAGCATGGGCTGTGTGTTCAGAATATAGCAGTGGGTTGCTGGGGTTTGTTTTTGCTATCGGCTGGTTAGTCATCTGATTATTACAATACAAGTGCTCAATTTTTAGACAATAGATCAATTTCATTTGAGATGTAACATGATACAATGCGATGCAATATATAGAAATGTATAAATGTAACACTTTTTTTTTAGATAAAAAGTTTGTTTCATTTCATCGTTTGTTTCAACTACATAGCTTTGAAAACAAAATCTGCCTGCGGCAGTACAAGGTACCCTAGCCACCAACAAAAAAGTACAAAAAGAAGAAGAAAAACAGCAAAAATCTGGATCAATGACAAAGGATCTCAGGCCTGGGAGTCCGTCCTAGTCCTCTTCCTGGACGAAGGACCAGGAGCATCATCAGCACTGTCATCTGAGCCCGAGTCCGAGCCGTCTCCAGTCTCCTCCTCCGACGACTCCGCCTCCGCCTCCGACTCCTCGTCATCGTCATCAGGGACTGGAGCCTGCAAGCTACTCCCGATGTGAGTGCGCCCCGCCTTGGTGCGGGGGAATACTCTGCCCTCTCCATCTCCTCCGGCAGGAATAGAAGGCCTGGCTGGAACACCTCCTACAGTGGGAATCTGGAAGGGAGGCTGAAAAGTATAAGAGGCAAACGCATCAGTATGCCGTGAGCAGTTTATCAGTGCAGAATGCAGTGTATGAGTACAGTGTGCGTATGCCGTGAGCAGTTTATCAGTGCAGAATGCAGTGTATGAGTACAGTGTGCGAATGCCGTGAGCAGTTTATCAAGTGTTGTGTTGTGCATCAGATTATGTGAAGCAGTTTATGTGTATGGTTTGAGACTGTGATCAGAAGAACATACCGGAATACTATAGAGGGCCAGGAGGTCGAAAGTCCGCTGCAACATCCCCATCATGGAGGCATTCAGCTCCAAGGACTGCCGGGTATACACGGAAGAAGCCTGCAAAAGTATCAGATGCATCAGTATTCTGCGGAATATCAAATAAACTGAAATGAAATGCCAATACAAGATGCATAAAATGTAGTAATACATACCGGAGGCAAGTCATGGAAACCGACCAACTCGTGGTTAGCCGGAGGAGGAGCAAAGGGGATCTGGTAGGTCGCCCCACCATGTCCTCTGTATGTCAGCATCGTGGGCAGAGCAGGCCAACCAGCCCCTCGCCCTCTCTGAACTCCACCCCTGCCGCAGACCCGAGCTCTCCTCGATGCTCCTGCTCCAGCCCCCGCTCCAGCCCCCGCCCTGCCCTAGCTGCCGGCGCCACGGGCCTCTCTCCCTCAACTCGACGGTCGCCGCTCAGAGGCCGCATAATATACGTCTGCACGTACTCTCTGTAGTCGCCTATGCCTCTAAAGCGGGTCGCATCCCAGCCGATCGTGTAGTCGGCCATCTGCTCAGCGGTGAATCTCTTGGTATCCCTCATATGCTCAGGAGGGTGAACTGGGACTATCTGCTCTGGTAACCATAGGGTCTGGCACAGGAAACGCTCGCCCAGGTACCAAGCCCGACAGACCGGGCCCTCCAGCAAAATCCAGAAATGCAAGGTCTCCTCAGCACCGGCAAATCGATCCCGAATCACGGCTGGCAATGGAGCCCAAGGCTGCCAGGTGATCTGAAAATGAAATACAGATTGTTATCTACTATTATTGAAAATACAGTATAAAGTGAAGCTTAAATGAACTGCAAGTAAAACATACCTCTGCGGGAGTGATGGTGTCAAAATAGCGGCGGAATAAGCTAAACGTCTCCCGAGGCCTCCGCACGCATCTCCCGTCGAAACGGCGCGAGAATGGAACGACGAGAGGGGTCTCCGCGTCTGGCACGGGGGCGAGTCTCGGAAAGTAGGCGTAGACCCACAACTGCAGAATAAATACCAGTATGCTTATCAGATAAAGCAGAATACGGAATAAAACAGAGATAGCAGAGCCGTGTGCAGTGTATTGAGCGGAGTGTACAGTGTGAGCCGTGTACAGTCAGTGTAAAGCAGAGTATGTGTGTGCCGTGTGTATAGTATACAGTCAGTGTAAAGCAGACCACAGTGTGTGCAGTGTACAAAGTACAGTACAGAGTACAGATAATAGAAAGCAGAAATGAAATGTAAAGAAGAAAAAGGAAACATACCTCCTAAGCGCGCCAATAACCCCCGAGCAACTGTCCGCTGCCACGGGAAGCTGAGCTCATGTATCCGTAAAGTGTAGCCAGTGCGGACCACCCAGTCATAACGCAGGATCTGTGTGACATCCACTAAGGCGCTGAGCAAGCAGAGGGGCACGGTATTCGCCCGGTCAGCGAAAATAGTCGTCCCAGCAGAAACATCAAAAAGCCGTGGGCGTACTGCTCCACCGCCTCCTGGTCATCGGAGCCTCCTCGGTCAAAGCTGGCTGGACCCTGAACAGGACCTTGAATAGGAATATCGGACGAAGCCGGGACGTGTGAGAGGTGGCACCTCGCCAAGAGATATATCTGAGCGGCCTCCCACTAGTCCATGTCAGTGTCGAAGGGGATCGATCACCCCTACCCCGATGCCTGTGAGCATCGAGAAATCATAGGGAGTCATCGTCATGTCTCCCGTCGCAGAGAGGTGGAATGAGTCAGTGGTGTCCCACCACCTCTCCGCTAGAGCGGCAATGAGAGGCCTGCTCGTAGTAAGTCTGGACAGTCCTCTGCAGAATGCACCAAAACCGGCCTGATCCACGATGTGGCGGACCGCATCGGGTAGCTCAGCGTACCAGTCTTGGGCGGCGATGTTCTCATACCCCCGGATGGTATGGGAATCTCCCTGTTTTCAAACAAACAATTGCGAAGCGATGCTAAATATACCAGTTTTGAAAGGCATTCAGAATTCAGGCAAATATAGCATGTGTGCATCTTTTCAGATTCAAACAATTATCGGTTGCCGGTGTGCTTACAGTGAACTGCAACGTGTGATGTGTCAGCGTGTTTGCATGGTTCAGAACAAATACAGCATGTGTGCATATTTTCAGATTCAAACAAATATCGGGTACTGGTGTGATTGCAATAAACTACAGTGTGTGCAGTGTGTACTGTGTCAGTGTGTTTGAGTGATTCAGAGCCAGTGCAGTGTGTGTGCATGTGTCAGTCTCAAACAGATATCAGCTGCAAGTGTTCACAATTAACTACAGTATACAGTGCATCAGTGTATTTGAGCTAAGCAGTTAAAGAACATGATCAGCTATGGCAGTTGGCAGTTAAGTGTTCTACATTGCAGAAGGTAAAACAGAGGAGGAAATGTTACCTCGGAAGTGCCAAAGGACAGATGAGATGTAGGCTCACGCAAAAGAAGCTCTAGAGGCATCGCCCTATCAAAGCTCCGAAACTGGCGAAGTCCATCGGGAGGCAAGACATGGATCGCCGGCCGGTAGGTCGCTGGGTCGAATGGGCAGATGTTCAAAGGTAGAAGCTCGGCCCCGGGATCCATCTCATGATCCGGGGGAGTCCCGCCCTGTGGAATATCGTCGGCCATGTCAAATGTGACGAGGAAAATGGTCGGAAAAGGAAAACAAAGCTAGAATGCGAAGGGTCAACTGAAAAGTCAACTCCGAGAGGGTGGAAAATGGCCGGAAAAGCCAGGAAGTGGAAAAGGTATAGAGATCGAGAGAAACACGAGGGGAATAAACCCCAAAAAGTGGAAATAGCGAAAGGAACACCGAAATGGAGAAATATTCGGTTTAAAGTGCTCGAAACGCGAAGATATTCGCGAATCAAACGAGGAAACGGGCGTGAAACGCAAGGAAACGGAGAAAAGAAGAGAGAAAAATGCTTTAGCGAGAGAGAGCAACTATTTTCGGCCAAGGAAAATGAAAGAAATAGGGTTTGAAACCCTATTTTAGAAGAGCCAAGGCGAAAAAGTGTTATTGAAGGGTTCAAAAGGTTCAAGCTTCCGCAAGAAGCTAAAACGAAGATTCAGAAGGTTTAAGCTCCTTCAAGAAGCTGAAACGAAGGTTCAAAAGGTTCAAACTCCCTCAAGAAGCTAAAACGAAGGTTCAGAAGGTTCAACTTCCTCAAGAAGCTAAAACAAGGGTTCAAAAGGTTCAAGCTTCCTCAAGAAGCTAAAACAAAGGTTCAAAAGGTTCAAGCTCTCTCAAGAAGCTAAAACGAAGGTTCAAAAGGTTCAAGCTCTCCCTCAAGAAGCTAAAATGAAGGTTCAAAAGGTTCAAGCTGTCCAAAAACCGTGCCAAACGGAGAAAGTTAAGCGGCCGACAGCTCTGAAAACCGGAAACTGGTCTCCAAACGGGAATAGTGGTCTACGACCATGAAAAGTAGCCTTCGGCCTTTGAGAGATGGTCTATGAGACCTCTCCCTCCCTTTCGGAAGAGAAAACAGAACCTGGTTCGCAAACCAAGGCAAAGCACAAAAGAGTCCTGAGGTCCGGAGGTAAGGCTCTCAGCCGAAACTCCGTAACCTCAGAACGAGCACAACATGCGCAATCACCGAGCGCTCAATCGATGACGTCTGAGTCTTAAGGTCGATAAAAAATCGGGTGTCTACAGTTACTCCTCTTGACAGAACTCGAAAGTCATAAATGACGGGAGTCAATGTCCAAGCCCGGAGACGACCCATTTTTGACAAGGCCGAAGACTTAGACAAAAGCATGCAAGATAACGAAGATATGTGCTCGAAGGCGGGGT
>JAPPVO010003983.1:0-115761 GCA_030407325.1 Camellia japonica | reverse complement strand
AACTGTACAAAACAGTGCGACGCGCAAAATAGCGCGGGTGTGAACTGCACAAACAGTGGGACGCGCAAAATAGCGCACGTGTCAACTGCACAAAACAGTGCGACGCTCAACTGCACAAAATAGTGCGAAGCGCAAAACAGCGCGAGGATAAACTTCACAAAACAGTGCGGCGCACAAAATAGAGAAAGTGATAAACTGCACAAAACAGTGTGATGCGCAAATTAGCACGAGTGTGAACTGCACAAAACAGTGCGAAGCGCAAAATAGCACGAGTGATATACTGCACAAAATACGGCGACGCACAAAATAGCGCGAGTGTCAACTGCACAAAACAGCACGAAGCGCAAAATAGCGCGAGTGATAAACTTCACAAAACAGTGCGGCGTGCAAAATAACGCGAGTGATATATGCACAAAACAGTGCGACGCGCAAAATAGCGCGGGTGTGAACTGCACAGAAGAGTGCGACGCGCAAAATAGCGCGTGGGTGAACTGCACGAAACAGTGCGAAGCGCAAAATAGCGTGAGTGATAAACTGCACAAAATAGTGCGACGCGCAAAATAGCGCGAGTGATAAACTGCACAAAAGAGTGCGACGCGCAAAATTGCGCGAGTGTGAACTGCACAAAACAATGCGAAGCACAAAATAGCGCGAGTGATAAACTGCAGAAAACAGCGCAACGCACAAAATAGCGCGAGTGTGAACTGCACAAAACAGTGCGACGCGCAAAATAGCGCGTGTGTCAACTGCACAAAACAGTGCGACGCGCAAAATAGCACGAGTGATAAACTGCACAAAACAAAGCGACGCGCAAAATAGCGCGATTGTGAACTCCACAAAACAGTGCGAAGTGCCAAATAGCGCGATTGATAAACTGCACAAAACAGTGCGATGCGCAAAATAGCGCGGGTGTGAACTGCACAAAATAGTGCGACGCGCAAATAGCGCGAGTGTCAACTGCACAAAACAGTACGACGCGCAAATAGCGCGAGTGTAAAGTGCACAAAACAGTGCGAGGCGGAAAACAACGCGAGTGATAAACTGTACAAAACAGTCCGACGGACAAAATAGGGCAAGTGATAAAACTACACAAAACAGGGTGACGCGCAAATTAGCACGACTGTGAACTGCACAAACAGTCCGAAGCGCAAAATAGCGCGAGTGATATACTGCACAAAACTGTGCGATGCGCAAAATAGCGCGACGGTGAACTGCACAAAATAGAGCGACGCGCAAAATAGCGCGAGTGTCAACTGCACGAAATAGTGCGACGCGCAAAATAGTGTGAGTGTGAACTGCACAAAACAGTGCGAAGTGCAAAATAGCGCGAGTGATAAACTGCACAAAACAGTGCGACGCGCAAAATAACGCGGGTGTGAACTGCACAAAACAGTGCGACGCGCAAAATAGCGCGCGTGTCAACTGCACAAAACAGTGCGACGCGCAAAATAGCGCGCGTGTCAACTGCACAAAACAGTGCGACGCGCAAAATAGCGGGAGGGTCAACTGCACAAAACAGTGCGACGCGCAAAATAGCGCGGGTGTAAACTGCACAAAACAGTTCGAGGCGCAAAACGGCGTGAGTGATAAACTGTACAAAACAGTCCGACGCACAAAATAGGGCAAGTGATAAAGTGCACAAAACAGTGTGACGCGCAAATTAGCACGAGTGAGAAGTGCACAAAACAGTGCGAAGCGCAAAATAGCGCGAGTGTCAACTGCACAAAATAGTGCGAAGCGCAAAATAGCGCGAGTGATAAACTTCAGGAAACAGTGCGGCGTGCAAAATAGACGAGTGATATATGCACAAAACAGTACGACGCGCAAAATAGCGCGGGTGTGAACTGCACAGAAGAGTGTGACGCGCAAAATAGCGCGTGAGTGAACTGCACGAAACAGTGCGACGCGCAAAATAGCACGAGTGATAAACTGCACAAAATAGCACGAGTGATAAACTGCACAAAATAGCGCGAGTGATAAACTGCACAAAACAGTGCAACGCGCAAAATAGCGCGGGTGTGAACTGCACAAAACAGTGCGACGCGCAAAATAGCACGAGTGTCAACTGCACAAAACAGTGTGACGCGCAAAATAGCACGAGTGATAAACTGCACAAAACAAAGCAACGCGCAAAATAGCGCGAGTGTGAACTGCACAAAACAGTGCGAAGTGCCAAATAGCGCGAGTGATAAACTGCACAAAATAGTGCGACGCGCAAAATAGCGCGGGTGTGAACTGCACAAAATAGTGCGACGCGCAAAATAGCGCGAGTGTAAACAGCCCAAAACAGTGCGATGCGCAAAATAGCGCAAGTGTCAGCTGCACAAAATAGTGCGACGCGCAAAATAGCGCGAGCGTAAACTGCACAAAACAGTGCGAGGCGCAAAACAACGCGAGTGATAAACTGTACAAAACAGTCCGACGCACAAAATAGGGCAAGTGTTAAACTGCACAAAACTGTGGGACGCACAAATTAGCACGACTGTGAACTGCACAAAACAGTGCGAAGCACAAAATAGCGCGAGTGATATACTGCAAAAAACAGTGCGACGCGCAAAATAGCGCGACGGTGAACTGCACAAAACAGGGCGACGCGCAAAATAGCGCGAGTGTCAACTGCACGAAACAGTGCGACGCGCAAAATAGCGCGAGTGTCAACTGCACGAAACAGTGCGACGCGCAAAATAGCGCGAGTGATAAACTGCACAAAACAAAGCGACGCGCAAATTAGCGCAAGTGTGAACTGCACAAAACAGTGCGAAGTGCAAAATAGCGCGAGTGACAAACTGCACAAAACAGTGCGACGCGCAAAATAGCGCGGGTGTGAACTGCACAAAACAGTGCGACGCGCAAAATAGCGCGCGTGTCAACTGCACAAAACAGTGCGACGTGCAAAATAGCGCGAGTGTCAACTGCACAAAACAGTGCGACGCGCAAAATAGCGCGAGTGTAAACTGGACAAAACAGTGCGAGGCGCAAAACAGCGCGAGTGATAAACTGTACAAAACAGTCCGATGCACGAAATAGGGCACGTGATAAACTGGACAAAACAGTGTGACGCGCAAATTAGCACGAGTGTGAACTGTACAAAACAGTGCGAAGCGCAAAATAGCACGAGTGATATACTGAACAAAACTGTGCGACGCGCAAAGTAGCGCGAGTGTAAACTGCACAAAACAGTTCGAGGCGCAAAATAGCGCGAGTGATAAACTGTACAAAACAGTCCGACGCACAAAATAGGGCAAGTGATAAACTGCACAAAACAGTGTGACGCGCAAAATAGCGCGAGTGATAAACTGGACAAAACAGTGCGACGCGCAAAATAGCGCGGGTGTGAACTGCACAAAATAGTGCGACGCGCAAAATAGCACGAGTGTCAACTGCACAAAACAGTGCGACTCGCAAAATAGCGCGAGTGTAAACTGCACAAAACAGTGCCAGGTGCAAAACAACACGAGTTATAAACTGTACAAAACAGTCCGACGCACAAAATAGGGCAAGTGATAAACAGCACAAAACAGTGTGACGCGCAAATTAGCACGACTGTGAACTGCACAAAACAGTGCGAAGCGCAAAATAGCGCGAGTGATATACTGCACAAAACAGGGCGACACGCAAAATAGCGCGACGGTGAACTGCACAAAACAGAGCGACGCGGAAAATAGCGCGAGTGTCAACTGCACGAAACAGTGCGACGCGCAAAATAGCGCGAGTGTCAACTGCACCAAACAGTGCGACGCGCAAAATAACGCGGGTGATAAACTGCACAAAACAAAGCGACGCGCAAAATAGCGCGAGTGTGAACTGCACAAAACAGTGCGAAGTGCAAAATAGCGCGAGTGATAAACTGTACAAAACAGTGCGACGCACAAAATAGCGCGGGTGCGAACTACACAAAATAGTGGGACGCGCAAAATAGCGCGTGTGTCAACTGCACAAAATAGTGCGACGCCCAAAATAGCGCGAGTGTCAACTGCACAAAACAGTGCGACGCGCAAAATAGCGCGACTGTAAACTGCACAAAACAGTGCGAGGCGCAAAACAACGCGAGTGATAAACTGTACAAAACAGTCCGAAGCACAAAATAGGGCAAGTGATAAACTGTACAAAACAGTCCGACGCACAAAATAGGGCAAGTGATAAACTGCACAAAACAGTGTGACGCGCAAATCAGCACGAGTGTGAACTGCACAAAACAGTGCGAAGCGCAAAATAGCACGAGTGATATACTGCACAAAACAGGGCGACGCGCAAAATAGCGCGAGTGTCAACTGCACAAAACAGTGCGAAGCGCAAAATAGCACGAGTGATATACTGCACAAAACAGGGCGAACACGCAAAATAGCGCGAGTGTGAACTGCAAAACAGTGCGAAGGGCAAAATAGCGCGATTGATAAACTGCACAAAACAGTGCGACGCACAAAATAGCACGGGTGTGAACTGCACAAAACAGTGCGACGCGCAAAATAGCGCGCGTGTCAACTGCACAAAACAGTGCGACGCGCAAAATAGCGCGAGTGTCAACTGCACAAAACAGTGCCAAGCGCAAAACAGCGTGAGTGATAAACTTCACAAAACAGTGCGGCGCACAAAATAGGGCAAGTGATAAACTGCACAAAATAGTGTGACGCGCAAATTAGCACGAGTGTGAACTGCACAAAACAGTGCGAAGTGCAAAATAGCACGAGTGATACACTGCACAAAACAGGGCGATGCGCAAAATAGCGCGCGAGTGTCAAATGCACAAAACAGTGCGAAGCGTAAAATAGCGCGAGTGATAAACTTCACGAAACAGTGCGGCGTGCAAAATAGCGCGAGTGATATATGCACAAAACAGTGCGACGCGCAAAATTGCGGGGGTGTGAACTGCACAGAAGAGTGCGACGCGCAAAATAGCGCGTGTGTGAACTGCACGAAACAGTGCGAAGCGCAAAATAGCGCGAGTTATAAAGTGCACAAAACAGTGCGACGTGCAAAATAGCGCGCGTGTGAACTGGACAAAACAGTGCGACGCGCAAAATAGGGCGAGTGATAAATTGCACAAAATAGTGCGACGCGCAACATAGCGCGAGTGTGAAGTGCACAAAACAGTGCGACGCATAAAACAGCGCGAGTGATAAACTGCACAAAACAGTGCGACGCGCAAAATTGCGCGAGTGATATACTGCACAAAACAGTGCGACGCACAAAATAGCACGAGCGATAAACTACACAAAATAGTGTGACGGGCAAAATAGCGCGAGTGTGAACTGCACAAAACAGTGTGACGTGCAAAATAGGGCGAGTGATAAACTGCACAAAACAGTGCGACGCGCAAAATAGCGCTAGTGTCAACTCCACAAAATAGTGCGACGCGCAAAATAGCGCGAGTGATAAACTGCATACAACCGTGCTACGTGCAAAATAACGCATGTGATAAACTGTATAAAACAGTGCGACGCGCAAAATAGCGTGAGTGTGAACTCCGCAAAACAGTTCGAAGTGCCAAATAGCGCGAGTGATAAACTGCACAAAACAGTGCGACGCGCAAAATAGCGCGAGTGTGAATTGCACAAAACAGTGCGACGCGCAAAATAGCGCGAGTGATAAAGTGCACAAAACAGTGCGATGTGCAAAATAGCGCGAGTGTGAACTGCACAAAACAGTGCGACGCGCAAAATAGCGCGAGTGATAAACTGCACAAAACAAAGCGATGCGCAAAATAGCGCGAGTGTGAACTGCACAAAACAGTGCGAAGTGCAAAATAGCGCGAGTGATAAACTGTACAAAACAGTGCGACGCGCAAAATAGCGCGGGTGTGAACTGCACAAAACAGTGGGACGCGCAAAATAGCGCGCGTGTCAAATGCACAAAACAGTGCGACGCGCAAAATAGCGCGAGTGTCAACTGCACAAAACAGTGCGAAGCGCAAAACAGCGCGAGTGATAAACTTCACAAAACAGTGCGGCGCACAAAATAGGGCAAGTGATAAACTGCACAAAACAGTGTGATGCGCAAATTAGCACGAGTGTGAACTGCACAAAACAGTACGAAGCGCAAAATAGCGCGAGTGATATACTGGGCAAAACAGGGCGACGCGCAAAATAGCGCGACGGTGAACTGCTCAAAACAGAGCAACGCGCAAAATAGCGCGAGTGTCTACTGCACAAAACAGTGCGACGCGCAAAATAACGCGAGTGATAAACGGCACAAAACAAAGCGATGCGCAAAATAGCGCGAGTGTGAACTGCACAAAACAGTGCGAAGTGCAAAATAGCGCGAGTGATAAACTCTACAAAACGGTGCGACGCGCAAAATAGCGCGGGTGTGAACTGCACAAAACAGTGGGACGCGCAAAATAGCGCGCGTGTCAACTGCACAAAACAGTGCGACGCGCAAAATAGCGCGAGTGTCAACTGCACAAAACAGTGCGAAGCGCAAAACAGCGCGAGTGATAAACTTCACAAAACAGTGCGGCGTGCAAAATAGCGCGAGTGATATATGCACAAAACAGTGCGACGCGCAAAATAGCGCGGGTGTGAACTGCACAGAAGAGTGCGACGCGCAAAATAGCACGTGGGTGAACTGCACGAAACAGTGCGAAGCGCAAAATAGCGTGAGTGATAAACTGCACAAAATAGTGCGACACGCAAAATAGCGCGAGTGATAAACTGCACAAAACAGTTTGACGCGCAAATTAGCACGAGTGTGAACTGCACAAAACAATGCGAAGCACAAAATAGCGCGAGTGATAAACTGCAGAAAACAGTGCAACGCACAAAATAGCGCGAGTCTGAACTGCGCAAAACAGTGCGACGCGCAAAATAGCGCGTGTGTCAACTGCACAAAACAGTGCAACGCGCAAAATAGCACGAGTGATAAACTGCACAAAACAAAGCGACGCGCAAAATAGCGCGAGTGTGAACTGCACAAAACAGTGCGAAGTGCCAAATAGCGCGAGTGATAAACTGCACAAAACAGTGCGACGCGCAAAATAGCGCGGGTGTGAACTGCACAAAATAGTGCGACGCGCAAAATAGCGCGAGTGTCAACTGCACAAAACAGTACGACGCGCAAAATAGCGCGAGTGTAAAGTGCAGAAAACAGTGCGAGGCGGAAAACAACGCGAGTGATAAACTGTACAAAACAGTCCGACAGACAAAATAGGGCAAGTGATAAACTGCACAAAACAGGGTGACGCGCAAATTAGCACGACTGTGAACTGCACAAAACAGTCCGAAGCGCAAAATAGCGCGAGTGATATACTGCACAAAACTGTGCGATGCGCAAAATAGTGCGACGGTGAACTGCACAAAACAGAGCGACGCGCAAAATAGCGCGAGTGTCAACTGCACGAAACAGTGCGACGCGCAAAATAGCGTGAGTGTGAACTGCACAAAACAGTGCGAAGTGCAAAATAGCGCGAGTGATAAACTGCACAAAACAGTGCGACGCGCAAAATAACGCGGGTGTGAACTGCACAAAACAGTGCGACGCGTAAAATAGCGCGCGTGTCAACTGCACAAAACAGTGCGACGCGCAAAATAGCGGGAGTGTCAACTGCACAAAACAGTGCGACGCGCAAAATGCCGCGAGTGTAAGCTGCACAAAACTGTTCGAGGCGCAAAACAGCGTGAGTGATAAACTGTACAAAACAGTCTGACGCACAAAATAGGGCAAGTGATAAAGTGCACAAAACAGTGTGACGCGCAAATTAGCACGAGTGTGAAGTGCACAAAACAGTGCGAAGCGCAAAATAGCGCGAGTGTCAACTGCACAAAATAGTGCGCAGCGCAAAATAGCGCGAGTGATAAACTTCAGGAAACAGTGCGGCGTGCAAAATCGCACGAGTGATATATGCAAAAAACAGTGCGACGCGCAAAATAGCGCGGGTGTGAACTGCACAGAAGAGTGTGACGCGCAAAATAGCGCGTGAGTGAACTGCACGAAACAGTGCGAAGCGCAAAATAGCGCGAGTGATAAACTGCAGAAAACAGTGCGACGCGCCAAATAGCCCGAATGCGAACTGCACAAAACGGTGCGAAGGGCAAAATAGCGCGAGTGTCAGCTGCACAAAATAGTGCGACGCGCAAAATAGTGCGAGCGTAAACTGCACAAAACAGTGCGAGGCGCAAAACAACGCGAGTGATAAACTGTACAAAATAGTCCGACGCACAAAATAGGGCAAGTGTTAAACAGCACAAAACTGTGGGACGCACAAATTAGCACGACTGTGAACTGCACAAAACAGTGCGAAGCACAAAATAGCGCGAGTGATATACTGCACAAAACAGTGCGACGCGCAAAATAGCACGACGGTGAACTGCACAAAACAGGGCGACGCGCAAAATAGCGCGAGTGTCAACTGCACGAAACAGTGCGACGCGCAAAATAGCGCGAGTGTCAACTGCACGAAACAGTGCGACGCGCAAAATAGCACGAGTGTCAACTGCACGAAACAGTGCGACGCGCAAAATAGTGCGAGTGATAAACTGCACAAAACAAAGCGACGCGCAAATTAGCGCAAGTGTGAACTGCACAAAACAGTTGATGAACAAAACAGTGCGACGCGCAAAATAGCGCGAGTGTAAACTGCACAAAACAGTTCGAGGCGCAAAATAGCGCGAGTGATAAACTGTACAAAACAGTCCGACGCACAAAATAGGGCAAGTGATAAACTGCACAAAACAATGTGACGCGCAAAATAGCGCGAGTGGTAAACTGGACAAAACAGTGCGACGCGCAAAATAGCGCGGGTGTGAACTGCACAAAATAGTGCAACGCGCGAAATAGCACGAGTGTCAACAGCACAAAACAGTGCGACTCGCAAAATAGCGCTCTTGTAAACTGCACAAAACAGTGCCAGGTGCAAAACAACACGAGTTATAAACTGTACAAAACAGTCCGACGCACAAAATAGGGCAAGTGATAAACAGCACAAAACAGTGTGACGCGCAAATTAGCACGACTGTGAACTGCACAAAACACAGCGCGAAGCGCAAAATAGCGCGAGTGATATACTGCACAAAATAGGGCGACACGCAAAATAGCGCGACGGTGAACTGCACAAACAGAGCGACGCGGAAAACGCGAGTGTCAACTGCACGAAACAGTGCGACGCGCAAAATAGCGCGAGTGTCAACTGCACAAAACAGTGCGACGCGCAAAATAACGCGGGTGATAAACTGCACAAAACAAAGCGACGCGCAAAATAGCGCGAGTGTGAACTGCACAAAACAGTGCGAAGTGCAAAACAGCGCGACTGATAAACTGTACAAAACAGTGCGACGCGCAAAATAGCGCGGGTGTGAACTGCACAAAATAGTGGGACGAGCAAAATAACGCGTGTGTCAACTGCACAAAACAGTGCGACGCGCAAAATAGCGCGAGTGTCAACTGCACAAAACAGTGCGACGCGCAAAATAGCGCGAGTGTAAACTGCACAAAACAGTGCGAGGCGCAAAACAGCGCGAGTGATAAACTGTACAAAACAGTCCGACGCACAAAATAGGGCAAGTGATAAACTGTACAAAACAGTCCGACGCACAAAATAGGGCAAGTGATAAACTGCACAAAACAGTGTGACGCGCAAATTAGCACGAGTGTGAACTGCACAAAACAGTGCGAAGCGCAAAATAGCACGAGTGATATACTGCACAAAACAGGGCGACGCGCAAAATAGCGCGAGTGTCAACTGCACAAAACAGTGCGAAGCGCAAAATAGCACGAGTGATATACTGCACAAAACAGGGCGACGCGCAAAATAGCGCGAGTGTGAACTGCACAAAACAGTGCGAAGGGCAAAATAGCGCGATTGATAAACTGCACAAAACAGTGCGACGCACAAAATAGCACGGGTGTGAACTGCACAAAACAGTGCGACGCGCAAAATAGCTCGCGTGTCAACTGCACAAAACAGTGCGACGCGCAAAATAGCGCGAGTGTCAACTGCACAAAACAGTGCCAAGCGCCAAACAGCGCGAGTGATAAACTTCACAAAACAGTGCGGCGCACAAAATAGGGCAAGTGATAAACTGCACAAAACAGTTTGACGCGCAAATTAGCACGAGTGTGAACTGCACAAAACAGTGCGAAGCGCAAAATAGCACGAGTGATATACTGCACAAAACAGGGTGACGCGCAAAATAGCGCGAGTGTCAAATGCACAAAACAGTGCGAAGCGCAAAATAGCGCGAGTGATAAACTTCATGAAACAGTGCGGCGTGCAAAATAGCGCGAGTGATATATGCACAAAATAGTGCGACGCGCAAAATTGCGGGGGTGTGAACTGCACAGAAGAGTGCGACGCGCAAAATAGCGCGTGTGTGAACTGCACGAAACAGTGCGAAGCGCAAAATAGCGCGGGTGATAAAGTGCACAAAACAGTGCGACGTGCAAAATAGCGCGCGTGTGAACTGGACAAAACAGTGCGACGCGCAAAATAGGGCGAGTGATAAATTGCACAAAATAGTGCGACGCGCAACATAGCGCGAGTGTGAAGTGCACAAGACAGTGCGACGCATAAAACAACGCGAGTGATAAACTGCACAAAACAGTGCGACGCGCAAAATTGCGCGAGTGATATACTGCACAAAACAGTGCGACGCGCAAAATAGCACGAGCGATAAACTGCACAAAATAGTGTGACGGGCAAAATACCGCGAGTGTGAACCGCACAAAACAGTGTGACGTGCAAAATAGGGCGAGTGATAAACTGCACAAAACAGTGCGACGCGCAAAATAGCGCGAGTGTCAACTCCACAAAATAGTGCGACGCGCAAAATAGCGCGAGTGATAAACTGCACAAAACAGTGCCACGTGCAAAATAACGCGAGTGATAAACTGCACAAAACAGTGCGACGCGCAAAATAGCGTGAGTGTGAACTCCGCAAAACAGTTCGAAGTGCAAAATAGCGCGAGTGATAAACTGCAGAAAACAGTGCGACGCGCAAAATAGCACGAGTGTGAACTGCACAAAACAGTGCGACGCGCAAAATAGCGCGAGTGATAAAGTGCACAAAACATTGCGATGTGCAAAATAGCGCGAGTGTGAACTGCACAAAACAGTGCGACGCGCAAAATAGGGTGAGTGATAAACTGCACAAAATAGTGCGACGCGCAAAATATCGCGAGTGTGAAGTGCACAACATAACGCGACGCATAAAATAGCGCGAGTGTTAAACTGCCCAAAAGAATGCGACGCGCAAAATAGGGTGAGTGATAAACTGCACAAAATAGTGTGACGCGCAAAATAGCGCGAGTGATAAACTGCACAAAACTATGGGACGTGCAAAATAGCGCGAGTGTGAACTGCACAAAACAGTGCGACGCGCAAAATAGCGTGAGTGTGAACTGCACAAAACAGTGCGACGCGCAAAACAGCACGAGTGATATGCTGCACAAAACAGTGCGACGCGCAAAATAGGACGAGTGGTAAACAGCACAAAAATGCGACGTGCAAAATGGCGCACGTGTGAACTGCACAAAACAGTGCGAGGCGCAAAATAGCGCGAGTGCTAAACTGGACAAAACAGTGCGACGCCCAAAATAGCGCGAGTGATAAACTGCACAAAACAGTGCGACGCGCAAATTAGCGCGAGTGTGAACTGCACAAAACAGTGCAACGCGCAAAATAGCGCGAGTGTGAACTACACAAAACAGTGCGATGCGCAAATAGCGCGAGTGTGAACTGCACACAACAGTGCGACGCGCAAAATAGCGCGAGTGATAAGCTGCACAAAACACCGACGCACAAAATGGTGCGAGTGATAAACTGCACAAAATAGTGCGACGCGCAAAATACTGCGAGTGTGAACTGCACAAAACAGTGCGATGCGCAAAATAGGGCGAGTGATAAACTGCACAAAATGGTGTGACGCGCAAAATAGTGCGAGTGTGAACTGCCCAAAACAGTGGGATGCATAAAATAGCGCGAGTGGTAAACTGCACAAAACAGTACGACGCGCAAAATAGTGCGAGTGATAAAGTGCACAAAATAGTGCGACGCGCAAAATAGCGCGAGTGTGAATTGCACAAAACAGTGCGACGCGCAAAATAGCGCGAGTGAGAAACTGCACAAAACAGTGCGTCATGCAAATTAGCGCGAGTGTGAACTGTACAAAACAGTGCGACGCGCAAAATAGCGCGAGTGATAAGCTGCACAAAAAAGCGACGCGCAAAGTGGCGCGAGTGATAAACTGCACAAAACACTGCGACGCGTAAAATAGCGCGAGTGATAAACTGCACAAAACAGTGCGACGCGCAAAATGGCGCGAGTGTGAACTGCACAAAACAGTGCGACACCCAAAATGGGGCGAGTGATAAACTACACAAAATAGTGCGACGCCCAAAATAGCGCAAGTGTGAACTGCACAAAACAATGGGATGCATAAAATAGCGCAAGGGATAGACTGCACAAAACAGTGCGACGCGCAAAATAGCGCGAGTGATAAACTGCACAAAACAGTGCGACGTGCAAAATAGAGCGAGTGTGAACTGCACAAAACAGTGCGACGCGCAAAATAGCGCGAGTGAGAAATTGCACAGAACAGTGCGACGCGCAAATTAGCGCGAGCGTGAACTGCACAAAACAGTGCGACGCGCAAAATAGCGCGAATGTGAACTGCACAAAACAGCGCGACGCGCAAAATAGCGTGAGGGATAAACTGCACAAAACAGTGCGACGCGCAAAATAGCGCGAGTGTCAACTGCACAAAACAGAGCGACGCGCAAAATAGCGTGAGTGATAAGCCGCACAAAACAGTGCGATGCGCAAAATAGCGCGAGTGATAAACTGCACAAAACAGTGCGACGCGCAAAATAGCGCGAGTGTGAACTGCACAAAACAGAGCGATGCGCAAAATAAGGCGAGCGATAAACTACACAAAATAGTGCTTTGCGCAAAATAGCGCGAGTGTAAACTGCACAAAACAGTGGGATGCAGAAAATAGCACGAGTGATAAACTGCACAAAACAGTGCGATGCGCAAAATATCGCGAGTCATAAACTGCACAAAACAGCGCGACGCCCAAAATAGCGCGAGTGTGAACTGCACAAAACAATGCGACGTGCAAAATAGCGCGAGTGATAAGCTCCACAAAACAATGCGACGTGCAAAATAGCGCGACGGTGAACTGCACAAAACCGGGCCACGCGCAAAATAGCGCGAGTGCCAACTCCACGAAACAGTGCGACGCGCAAAATAGCGCGAGTGAGAAATTGCACAAAACAGTGCGACGCGCAAATTAGCGCGAGTGTGAACACAAAATAGTGCGTTGCGCAAATTAGCGCGAGTGTGAACTGCACAAAACAGTGCGACGCGCAAAATAGCGCGAGTGATAAGCTGCACAAAACAGCGACGCGCAAAGTGGCGCGAGGGATAAATTGCACAAAACACTGTGATGCGCAAAACAGCGCGAGTGGTGATAACTGCACAAACAGTGCGACGCGTAAAATAGCCCGAGTGTGAACTGCACAAAACAGTGCGACGCGGAAAATAGGGCGAATGATAAACTACACAAAATAGTGCGACGCGCAAAATAGCTCAAGTGCGAACTGCACAAAATAGTGCGACGCATAAAATAGCGCAAGTGATAAAGTGCACAAAACAGTGCGACGCGCAAAATAGCGCAAGTGACAAACTGCACAAAACAGTGCGACGCGCAAAATAACGCGAGTGATAAACTGCACAAAACAGTGCGACGCGCAAAATAGAGCTAGTGTGAACTGCACAAAACAGTGCAACGCGCAAAATAGCGCGAGTGAGAAATTGCACAAAACAGCGCGACGAGCAAATTAGCGGGAGTGTGAACTGCACAAAACAATGCGACGCGCAAAATAGCGCGAGTGTGAACTGCACAAAACAGCGCGACGCGCAAAATAGTGCGAGGGATAAACTGCACAAAACGGTGCGACGCGTAAAATAGCCCGAGTGTGAACTGCACAAAACAGTGCGACGCGGAAAATAGGGCGAGTAATAAACTACACAAAATAGAGCGACGCGCAAAATAGCTCAAGTGCGAACTGCACAAAACAGTGCGACGCATAAAATAGCGCAAGTGATAAAGTGCACAAAACAGTGCGACGCGCAAAATAGCACGAGTGACAAACTGCACAAAACAGTGCGACGCGCAAAATAACGCGAGTGATAAACTGCACAAAACAGTGCGACGCGCAAAATAGAGCGAGTGGGAACTGCACAAAACAGCGCGAGGGATAAACTGCACAAAACAGTGCGACGCGCAAAATAGCGCGAGTGTGAACTGCACAAAATAGTGCGAAGCGCGAGTGATAAACAGCACAAAACAGTGCGATGGGCAAAATAGCGCGAGTGATAAACTGCACAAAACAGTGCGACGCGCAAAATAGCGCGACTTTGAACTACACAAAACAGAGCGATGCGCAAAATAAGGCGAGCGATAAACTGCACAAAATAGCGTGAATGTGAATCGCACAAAACAGTGCGACGCGCAAAATAGCGCGAGTGACAAACTGCACAAAACAGTGCGACGCGCAAAATAGCGCGAGTGTGAACTGCACAAAATAGTGCGACGCGCAAAATAGCGCGAGTGCTAAACTGCACAAAACAGTGCGACGCCCAAAATAGCGCGAGTGTGAACTGCACAAAACAGTGCGACGCGCAAAATAGCACGAGTGATAAGCTGCACAAAACAGTGCGACGCGCAAAATAGCGCGAGTGATAAGCTGCACAAAACAGTGCGACGCGCAAAATATCGCGAGTGATAAGCTGCACAAAACAGTGCGACGCGCAAAATAGCGAGTGATAAATTCACAAAACACTGCAACGGGCAAAATAGCGCGAGTGATAAACTGCACCAAAACAGTGCAACGCGCAAAATAGCGCGAGTGTGAACTGACACAAAACGCGCGACGCGCAAAATAGGGGCAGCGATAAACTGCACAAAATAGTGGCGACACGCAAAATAGCGCGAGTGTGAACTGCACAAAATAGTGGGATGCATAAAATAGCGCGAGTGATAAACTGCACACACAGTGCGACGCGCAAATTAGCGCGATTGTGAACACAAAATAGTGCGTCGCGCAAATTAGCGCGAGTGTGAACTGCACAAAACAATGCGACACGCAAAATAGCGCGAGTGATAAGCTGCACAACACAGCGACGCGCAAAGTGGCGCGAGGGATAAATTGCACAAAACATTGGGACGCGGAAAATAGCGCGAGTGATAACTGCACAAAACAGTGCGACGCGCAAATAGCCCGAGTGTGAACTGCACAAAACAGTGCGAGCCGGAAAATAGGCGAGTGATAAACTACACAAAACAAATAGTGCGACGCGCAAAAGCTCAAGTGTAAACTGCAAAAACAGTGCGACGCACAAAATAGGGCGAGTGATAAACTGCACAAAACAGTGCGACGCGCAAAATAGCGCGAGTGATAAACAGCACAAAACAGTGCGACGTGCAAAATAGCGCGAGTGAGAAACTATACAAAACAGTGCAACGCGCAAAATAGCGCGAGTGTGAACTGCACAAAACAGTGCGACGTGCAAAATAGCACGAGTGTGAACTCCGCAAAACAGTACGAAGTGCAAAATAGCGCGATTGATAAACTGCACAAAACAGTGTGACGCGCAAAATAGCGCGAGTGTGAACTGCAGAAAATAGTGCGACGTGCAAAATAGCACGAGTGTGAACTCCGCAAAACAGTACGAAGTGCAAAATAGGGCGAGTGATAAACTGCACAAAACAGTGCGACGCACAAAATAGCGCGAGCGTCAACTCCACAAAATAGTGCGACGCGCAAAAAAGCGCTAGTGATAAACTGCACAAAACAGTTCCACGTGCGAAATAGCGCGAGAAATAAACTGTACAAAACAGTGCGACGCGCAAAATAGCGCGAGTGTGAACTGCACAAAACAGTGCGATGCGCAAAATAGGGAGAGCGATAAACTGCACAAAATAGTGCGACGGGCAAAATAGCGCAAGTGTGAACTGCACAAAACAGTGGGATGCAGAAAATAGCGCGAGTGATAAACTGCACAAAATAGTGCGACGCACAAAATAGCATGAGTAATAAACTGCACAAAACAGCACGACACGCAAAATAGCGCGAATGTGAATTGCACAAAACAGTGCGACGCGCAAAATAGCGCGAGTGACAAACTGCACAAACAGTGCGACCCGCAATTAGCGCGAGTGTGAACTGCACAAAGCAGTGCGACGCGCAAAATAGCGCGAGTGCTAAACTGCACAAAACAGTGCGACGCCCAAAATAGCGCGAGTGTGAACTGCACAAAACAGTGCGACGCGCAAAATAGCACGAGTGATAAGCTGCACAAAACAGTGCGACGCGCAAAAATAGCGCGAGTGATAAGCTGCACAAAACAGTGCGACGCGCAAAATAACGCGAGTGATAAGCTGCACAGAACAGTGCGACGCGCAAAATAGCGCGAGTGATAAACTTCACAAAACACTGCAACGGGCAAAATAGCGCGAGTGATAAACTGCACAAAACAGTGCAACGCGCAAAATAGCGCGAGTGTGAACTGCACAAAACTGCGCGACGCGCAAAATAGGGCGAGCGATAAACTGCACAAAATAGTGCGACACGCAAAATAGCGCGAGTGTGAACTGCACAAAATAGTGGGATGCATAAAATAGCGCGAGTGATAAACTGCACAACACAGTGCGACGCGCAAATTAGCGCGATTGTGAACACAAAATAGTGCGTCGCGCAAATTAGCGCGAGTGTGAACTGCATAAAACAATGCGACACGCAAAATAGCGCGAGTGATAAGCTGCACAACACAGCGACGCGCAAAGTGGCGCGAGGGATAAATTGCACAAAACATTGGGACGCGGAAAATAGCGCGAGTGATAAACTGCACAAAACAGTGCGACGCGCAAAATAGCCCGAGTGTGAACTGCACAAAACAGTGCGACGCGGAAAATAGGGCGAGTGATAAACTACACAAAATAGTGCGACGCGCAAAATAGCTCAAGTGTGAACTGCACAAAACAGTGCGACGCACAAAATAGGGCGAGTGATAAAGTGCACAAAACAGTGCGACGCGCAAAATAGCGCGAGTGATAAACAGCACAAAACAGTGCGACGTGCAAAATAGCGCGAGTGGAAACTATAACAAAACGTGCAACGCGCAAAATAGCGCGAGTGTGAACTGCACAAAACAGTGCGACGTGCAAAATAGCACGAGTGTGAACTCCGCAAAACAGTACGAAGTGCAAAATAGCGCGATTGATAAACTGCACAAAACAGTGTGACGCGCAAAATAGCGCGAGTGTGAACTGCAGAAAATAGTGCGACGTGCAAAATAGCACGAGTGTGAACTCCGCAAAACAGTACGAAGTGCAAAATAGGCGAGTGATAAACTGCACAAAACAGTGCGACGCACAAAATAGCGCGAGCGTCAACTCCACAAAATAGTGCGACGCGCAAAAAAGCGCTAGTTGATAAACTGCACAAAACAGTTCCACGTGCGAAAGCGCGAGTAATAAACTGTACAAAACAGTGCGACGCGCAAAATAGCGCGAGTGTGAACTGCACAAAACAGTGCGATGCGCAAAATAGGAGAGCGATAAACTGCACAAAATAGTGCGACGGGCAATAGCGCAAGTGTGAACTGCACAAAAAACGTGGGATGCAGAAATAGCGCGAGTGATAAACTGCACAAAATAGTGCGACACACAAAATAGACGAGTAATAAACTGCACAAAACAGCACGACACGCAAAATAGCGCGATGTGAATTGCACAAAACAGTGCGACGCGCAAAATAGCGCGAGTGACAAACTGCACAAAACAGTGCGACCCGCAAATTAGCGCGAGTGTGAACTGGACAAAACAGTGCGACGCGCAAAATTGCGCGAGTGCTAAACTGCACAAAACAGTGCGACGCCCAAAATAGCGCGAGTGTGAACTGCACAAAACAGTGCGACGCGCAAAATAGCACGAGTGATAAGCTGCACAAAACAGTGCGACGCGCAAAATAGCGCGAGTGATAAGCTGCACAAAACAGTGCGACGCGCAAAATAACGCGAGTGATAAGCTGCACAGAACAGTGCGACGCGCAAAATAGCGCGAGTGATAAACTTCACAAAACACTGCAACGGGCAAAATAGCGCGAGTGATAAACTGCACAAAACAGTGCAACGCGCAAAATAGCGCGAGTGTGAACTGCACAAAACTGCGCGACGCGCAAAATAGGGCGAGCGATAAACTGCACAAAATAGTGCGACACGCAAAATAGCGCGAGTGTGAACTGCACAAAATAGTGGGATGCATAAAATAGCGTGACTGATAAACTGTCCAACACAGTGCGATGTGCAAATTAGCACGAGTGTGAACACAAAATAGTGCCTCGCGCAAATTAGCGCGAGTGTGAACTGCACAAAACAGTGCGACGCGCAAAATATCGCGAGTGATAAGCTGCACAAAACAGCGACGCGCAATGTGGCGCGAGGGATAAATTGCACAAAACACTGCGACGCGCAAAATAGCGCGAGTGATAAACTGCACAAAACAGTGCGACGCGCAAAATAGCCCGAGTGTGAACTGCACAAAATAGTGCGACGCAGAAAATAGGGCGAGTGATAAACTACACCAAATAGTGCGACGCGCAAAATAGCTCAAGTGTGAACTGCACAAAACAGTGCGACGCATAAAATAACACGAGTGATAAACTGCACAAATCAGTGCGACGCGCAAAATAGCGCGAGCGATAAACTGCACAAAACAGTGCGACGCGCAAAATAGCGCGAGTGAGAAACTATACAAAACAGTGCGACGCGCAAAATAGCGCGAGTGTGAGCTGCACAAAATAGCCCGACGCGCAAAATAGCACGAGTGTGGTCTCCGCAAAACAAACAGTACGAAGTGCAAAATAGCACGACTGATAAACTGCACAAACAGTGCGACGCGCAAAATAGCGCGACTGTGAACTGCTGAAAACATGCGACGCGCAAAATAACACGAGTTTGAACTGCACAAAACAATGCGACGCGCAAAATAGCGCGATGTCCACTTCAGAAAACAGTGTACACGCAAAATAGCGCTAGTGATAAACTGCA
This sequence comes from Camellia japonica, assembly GCA_030407325.1. NCBI lineage: Eukaryota > Viridiplantae > Streptophyta > Magnoliopsida > Ericales > Theaceae > Camellia > Camellia japonica. The sequence goes on along the minus strand of JAPPVO010003983.1, from coordinate 96,716 downwards.
CAAAACAGTGCGACGTGCAAAATAGCACGAGTGATGTACTGCACAAAACAGTGCGACGCGCAAAATAGCCCGAGTGTGAACTGCACAAAACAGTACGACGCGGAAAATAGGGCGTGTGATAAACTACACAAAATAGTGCGACGCGCAAAATAGCTCAAGGGTGAACTGCACAAACAGTGCGACGCGCAAAATAGCGCGAGTGAGAAACAGCACAAAACAGTGCGACGCGCAAAATAGCGCGAGTGAGAAACTATAGAAACAGTGCGACGCGCAAAATAGCGAGTGTGAACTGCGCAAAACAGTGCGACGTGCAAAATGGCATGAGTGTGAACTCCGCAAAACAGTACGAAGTGCAAAATAGCGCGATTGATAAACTGCACAAAACAGTGCGACGCGCAAAATAGCGCGACTGTGAACTGCTGAAAACAGTGCGACGCGCAAAATAACACGAGTTTGAACTGCACAAAACAATGCGACGCGCAAAATTGCGCGAGTGTCCACTTCAGAAAACAGTGTGACACGCAAAATAGCGCTAGTGATAAACTGCACAAAACAGTGCGACGTGCAAAATAGCACGAGTGATGTACTGCACAAAACAGTGCGACGCGCAAAATAGCCCGAGTGTGAACTGCACAAAACAGTACGACGCGGAAAATAGGGCGTGTGATAAACTACACAAAATATTGCGACGCGCAAAATAGCTCAAGGGTGAACTGCACAAAACAGTGCGACGCGCAAAATAGCGCGAGTGAGAAACAGCACAAAACAGTGCGACGCGCAAAATAGCGCGAGTGAGAAACTATAGAAAACAGTGCGACGCGCAAAATAGCGCGAGTGTGAACTGCACAAAACAGTGCGACGTGCAAAATGGCATGAGTGTGAACTCCGCAAAACAGTACAAAGTGCAAAATAGCGCGATTGATAAACTGCACAAAACAGTGCGACGCGCAAAATAGCGCGAGTGTGAACTGCAGAAAATAGTGCGATGCGCAAAATAACGCGGGTTTGAACTGCACAAAACAGTGCGACGCGCAAAATTACGTGAGTGTCAACTCCGCAAAACAGTGTGGCGCGCAAAATAGCGCTAGTGATAAACTGGACAAAACAGTGCGACGCGCAAAATAGCGCGAGTGTGAACTGCACAAAACAGTGTGGCGCGCAAAATAGCGCTAGTGATAAACTGCCCAAAACAGTGCGACGCGCAAAATAACGCGAGTGTGAACTGCACAAAATAGTGCGATGCACAAAATAAGGCGAGCAATAAACTGCACAAAATAGTGCGACGGGCAAAATAGCGCGAGTGTGAACTGCACAAAACAGTGGGATGCAGGAAAATAGCGCGAGTGATAAACTGCACAAAATAGTGCGACGCACAAAATAGCACGAGTAATAAACTGCACAAAACAGCGCGACACGCAAAATAGCGCGAATGTGAATCGCACAAAACAGTGCGACGCGCAAAATAGCGCGAGTGACAAACTGCACAAAACAGTGCGACCTGCAAATTAGCGCAAGTGTGAACTGCACAAAACAGTGCGACGCGCAAAATAGCGCGAGTGCTAAACTGCACAAAACAGTGCGACGCCCGTGCGAGTGTGAACTGCACAAAACAGTGCGACGCGCAAAATAGCACGAGTGATAAGCTGCAATAAAACAGTGCGATGCGCAAAAATAGCGCGAGTGATAAGCTGCACAGAACAGTGCGACGCGCAAAATAGCGTGAGTGATAAACTGCACAAAACACTGCGACGGGCAAAATAGCGCGAGTGATAAACTGCACAAAACAGTGCAACGCGCAAAATAGCGCGAGTGTGAACTGCACAAAACTGCGCGACGCGCAAAATAGGGCGAGCGATAAACTGCACAAAATAGTGCGACACGCAAAATAGCGCAAGTGTGAACTGCACAAAATAGTGGGATGCATAAAATAGCGCGACTGATAAACTGCACAACACAGTGCGACGTGCAAATTAGCGCGAGTGTGAACACAAAATAGTGTGTCGCGCAAATTAGCGCGAGTGTGAACTGCACAAAACAGTGCGACGCGCAAAATATCGCGAGTGATAAGCTGCACAAAACAGCGACGCGCAATGTGGCGCAAGGGATAAATTGCACAAAACATTACGACGCGCAAAATAGCGCGAGTGATAAACTGCACAAAACAGTGCGACGCGCAAAATACCCGAGTGTGAACTGCACAAAACAGTTCGACGCGGAAAATAGGCGAGTGATAAACTACACAAATAGTGCGACGCGCAAAATAGCTCAAGTTGAACTGCACAAAACAGTGCGACGCATAAAATAGCACGAGTGATAAACTGCATAAAACAGTGCGACGCGCAAAATAGCGCAGTGGAAATATACAAAACAGTGCGACGCGCAAAATAGCGTGAGTGTGAGCTGCACACAAATATGCGACGCGCAAAATAGCACGAGTGTGGTCTCCGCAAAACAGTACGAAGTGCAAAATAGTGCGAGTGATAAACTGCACAAAACAGTGCGACGCGCAAAATAGCGCTACTGTGAACTGCAGAAAACAGTGCGACGCGCAACATAACGCGAGTTTGAACTACACAAAACAGTGCGACGCGCAAAATTGCGCGAGAGTCAACTTCGGAAAATAGTGTGACGCGCAAAATAGCGCTAGTGATAAACTGCACAAAACAGTGCGACGCGCAAAATAGCGCGAGTGATGTACTGCACAAAACAGTGCGACGCGCAAAATAGCACGAGCGTCAACTCCACAAAATAGTGCGACGCGCAAAAAAGCGCGAGTGATAAACTGCACAAAACAGTTCCACGTGCAAAATAGCGCGAGTGATAAACTGCACAAAACAGTGCGACGCGCAAAATAGCGCGAGTGTGAACTGCACAAAACAGTGCGATGCGCAAAATAAGGCGAGCGATAAACTGCACAAAATAGTCCGACGTGCAAAATAGCGCCAGTGTGAACTGCACAAAATAGTGGGATGCATAAAATAGCGCGAGTGATAAACTGCACAAAACAGTTCGACACACAAAATAGCGCGAGTAATAAACTGCACAAAACAGCGCGACGCGCAAAATAGCGCAAGTGACAAACTGCACAAAACAGTGCGACGCGCAAATTAGCGCGAGTGTGAACTGCACAAAACAGTGCGAAGCGCAAAATAGCGCGAGTGCTAAACTGCACAAAACAGTGCGACGCCCAAAATGGCGCGAGTGTGAACTGCACAAAACAATGCGACGCGCAAAATAGCGCGAGTGATAAGCTACACAAAACAGTGCGACGCGCAAAATAGCGTGAGTGATAAGCTGCACAAAATAGTACGACGCGCAAAATAGCGCGAGTGATAAGCTGCACAGAACAGTGCGACGCGCAAAATAGCGCGAGTGATAAACTGCACAAAACACTGCAACGGGCAAAATAGCGCGAGTGATAAACTGCACAAAACAGTGCAACGTGCAAAATAGCGCGAGTGTGAACTGCATAAAACAGTGCGACGCGCAAAATAGGGTGAGTGATAGACTGCACAAAATAGTGCAACACGCAAAATAGCGCGAGTGTACAAAATAGTGCGACGCGCAAAAAAGCGCGAGTGATAAACTGCACAAAACAGTTCCACGTGCAAAATAGCACGAGTGATAAACTGCACAAAATAGTGCGATGCGCAAAATAGCGCGAGTGTGAACTGCACAAAACAGTGGGATGCATAAAATAGCGGGAGTGATAAACTGCACAAAACAGTGCGATGCGCAAAATAGCGCGAGTAATAAACTGCCCAAAACAGCGCGACGCGCAAAATAGCGTGAATGTGAATCGCACAAAACAGTGCGACGCGCAAAATAGAGCGAGTGACAAACTGCACAAAACAGTGCGACGCGCAAAATAGCGCGAGTGAGAAACTATAGAAAACAGTGCGACGCGCAAAATAGCGCGAGTGTGAACTGCACAAAACAGTGCGACGCGCAAAATAGCACGAGTGTGAACTCCGCCAAACAGTACAAAGTGCAAAATAGCGCGATTGATAAACTGCACAAAACAGTGGGACGCGCAAAATAGCGCGAGTGTGAACTGCAGAAAATAGTGCGACACGCAAAATAACGCGGGTTTGAACTTCACAAAACAGTGCGACGCGCAAAATTGCGCGAGTGTCAACTCCGCAAAACAGTGTGACGCGCAAAATAGCGCTAGTGATAAACTGCACAAAACAGTGCGACGCACAAAATAGCGCGAGTGTGAACTGCACAAAACAGTGCGATGTGCAAAATAAGGCGAGCGATAAACTGCACAAAATAGTGCGACGGGCAAAATAGCGCGAGTGTGAACTGCACAAAACAGTGGGATGCAGAAAATAGCGCGAGTGATAAACTGCACCAAACAGTGCGACGCACAAAATAGCATGAGTAATAAACTGCACAAAACAACGCAACACGCAAAATAGCGCGAATGTGAATCGCACAAAACAGTGCGACGCGCAAAATAGCGCGAGTGACAAACTGCACAAAACAGTGCGACCCGCAAATTAGCGCAAGTGTGAACTGCACAAAACAGTGCGACGCGCAAAATAGCACGAGTGCTAAACTTCATAAAACAGTGCGACGCCCAAAATAGTGCGAGTGTGAACTACACAAAACAGTGCGACGCGCAAAATAGCACGAGTGATAAGCTGCACAAAACAGTGCGCCGCGCAAAAATAGCGCGAGTGATAAGCTGCACAGAACAGTGCGACGCGCAAAATAGCGCGAGTGATAAACTGCACAAAACACTGCAACGGGCAAAATAGCGTGAGTGATAAACTGCACAAAACAGTGCAACGCGCAAAATAGCGCGAGTGTGAACTGCACAAAACTGCGCGACGCGCAAAATAGGGCGAGTGATAAACTGCACTAAATAGTGCGACAGCAAAATAGCGCGAGTGTGAACTGCACAAAATAGTGGGATGCATAAAATAGCGCGACTGATAAACTGCACAACACAATGCGACGTGCAAATTAGCGCGAGTGTGAACACAAAATAGTGCGTCGCGCAAATTGGCGCGAGTGTGAACTGCACAAAACAGTGCGACGCGCAAAATATCGCAAGTGATAAGCTGCACAAAACAGCGACGCGCGATGTGGTGCGAGTGATAAACTGCACAAAATAGTGCGACGCGCAAAATAGCCCGAGTGTGAACTGCACAAAACAGTGCGACGCGGAAAATAGGGCGAGTGATAAACTACACCAAATAGTGCGACGCGCAAAATAGCTCAAGTGTGAACTGCACAAAACAGTGCGACGCATAAAATAGCATGAGTGATAAATTGCATAAAACAGTGCGACGCGCAAAATAGCGCGAGCGATAAACTGCACAAAACAGTGCGACGCGCAAAATAGCGCGAGCGAGAAACTATACAAAACAGTGCGACGCGCAAAATAGCGTGAGTGTGAGCTGCACAAAATAGTGCGACGCGCAAAATAGCACGAGTGTGGTCTCCGCAAAACAGTACGAAGTGCAAAATAGTGCGAGTGATAAACTGCAGAAAACAGTGCGACGCGCAAAATAGCGCGACTGTGAACTGCAGAAAACAGTGCGACGCGCAAAATAACGCGAGTTTGAACTGCAGAAAACAGTGCGACGCGCAAAATTGCGCGAGTGTCAACTTCGGAAAACAGTGTGACGCGCAAAATAGCGCTAGTGATAAACTGCACAAAACAGTGCGACGCGCAAAATAGCACGAGTGATGTACTGCACAAAACAGTGCGACGCGCAAAATAGCATGAGCGTCAACTCCACAAAATAGTGCGACGCGTAAAAAAGTGCGAGTGATAAACTGCACAAAACAGTTCCACGTGCAAAATAGCGCGAGTGATAAACTGCACAAAACAGTGCGACGCGCAAAATAGCGCGAGTGTGAACTGCACAAAACAGTGCGATGCGCAAAATAAGGCGAGCGATAAACTGCACAAAATAGTCCGACGCGCAAAATAGCGCGAGTGTGAACTGCACAAAATAGTGGGATGCATAAAATAGCGCGAGTGATAAACTGCACAAAACAGTTCGACGCGCAAAATAGCGCGAGTAATAAACTGCCCAAAACAGCGCGACGCGCAAAATAGCGCGAATGTGAATCGCACAAAACAGTGCAACGCGCAAAATAGCGCAAGTGACAAACTGCACAAAACAGTGCGACGCGCAAATCAGCGCGAGTGTGAACTGCACAAAACAGTGCGAAGCGCAAAATAGCGCGGGTGCTAAACTGCACAAAACAGTGCGACGCCCAAAATGGCGCGAGTGTGAACTGCACAAAACAGTGCGACGCGCAAAATAGCGCGAGTGATAAGCTGCACAAAACAGTGCGACGCGCAAAATAGCGCGAGTGATAAGCTGCACAAAATAGTACGACGCGCAAAATAGCGCAAGTGATAAGCTGCACAGAACAGTGCAACGCGCAAAATAGCGCGAGTGATAAACTGCACAAAACACTGCAACGGGGAAAATAGCGCGAGTGATAAACTGCACAAAACAGTGCAACGCGCAAAATAGCGCGAGTGTGAACTACACAAAACAGTGCGACGCGCAAAATAGGGTGAGTGATAGACTGCACAAAACAGTGCGACGCGCAAAATAGCGCGAGTGTGAACTGCACAAAACAGAGCGACGCGCAAAATAGCGCGAGTGATAAGCCGCACAAAACAGTGCGATGCGCAAAATAGCGCGAGTGATAAACTACACAAAACAGTGCGACGCGCAAAATAGCGCGACTTTGAACTGCACAAAACAGTGCGATGCGCAAAATAAGGCGAGCGATAAACTGCACAAAATAGTGCGACGCGCAAAATAGCGCGAGTGTGAACTGCACAAAACAGTGGATGCATAAAATAGCGCGAGTGATAAACTGCACAAAACAGTGCGACGCGCAAAATACCGCGAGTAATAAACTGCACAAAACAGCGCGACGCGCAAAATAGCGCGAACGTGAATTCCACAAAACAGTGCGACGCGCAAAATAGCGCGAGTGACAAACTGCACAAAACAGTGCGACACGCAAATTAGCGCGAGTGTGAACTGCACAAAACAGTGCGACGCGCAAAATAGCGCGAGTGATAAACTGCACAAAACAGTGCGACGCCCAAAATAGCGCGAGTGTGAACTTCACAAAACAGTGCGACGTGCAAAATAGCGCTAGTGATAAGCTGCACAAAATAGTGCGACGCGCAAAATAACGCGAGTGAAAAGCTGCACAGAACAGTGCGACGCGCAAAATAGCGCGACTAATAAACTGCAACAAAACACTGCAACGGCAAAATAGCGCGACTGATAAACTGCACAAAACAGTGCAATGCGCAAAATAGCGCGAGTGTGAACTGTACAAAACAGTGCGACACGCAAAATAGGACGAGTGATAGACTGCACAAAATAGTGCGACACACAAAATAGCGCGAGTGTGAACTGCGCAAAATAGTGGGATGCATAAAATAGCGCGATTGATAAACTGCACAACACAGTGCGACGCAGAAATTAGTGCGAGTGTGAACACAAAATAGTGCGTTGCACAAATTGGCACGAGTGTCAACTGCAAAAAACAGTGCAACGATCAAAATAGCACGAGTGATAAGCTGCACAAAACAGCGACGCGCAAAGTGGCGCGAGGGATAAACTGCATAAAACACTGCGACGCGCAAAATAGCGCGAGTGATAAACTGCAAAAAACAGTGCGACGCGCAAAATAGCGCGAGTGTGAACGGCACAAAACAGTGCGACGCGGAAAATAGGGTGAGTGATAAACTACACAAAATAGTGCGACGCGTAAAATAGCCCAAGTGTGAACAGCACAAAACAGTGTGACGCATAAAATAGCGCGGGTGATAAACTGCACAAAACAGTGCGACGCGCAAAAGAGCGCGAGTGATAAACTGCACAAAATAGTGCGACGCGCAAAATAGCGCGAGTGAGAAACTCTACAAAACAGTGCGACGCGCAAAATAGCACGAGTGTGAACTCCGCAAAACAGTGCGAAGTGCAAAATAGCGCGAGTGATAAACTGCACAAAACAGTGCGACGCGCAGAATAGCGCGAGTGTGAACTGCACAAAACAGTGCGACGTGCAAAATAACGCGAGTTTGAACTGCACAAAACAGTGCGATGCGCAAAATAGCGCGAGCGTCAACTCCACAAAATAGTGCGACGCGCAAAAAAGCGCGAGTGATAAACTGCACAAAACAGTTCCACGTGCAAAATAGCGCGAGTGATAAACTGCACAAAACAATGCGACGCGCAAAATAGCGCGAGTGATAAGCTGCACAAAACAGTGCGATGCACAAAATAGCGCGAGTGATAAACTGCACAAAACACTGCGACGCGCAAAATAGCGCGAGTGATAAACTGCACGAAACAGTGCGACGCGCAAAATAGCACGAGTGCGAATTGCACAAAACAGTGCGACGCGCAAAATACGGCGAGTGATAAACTGCACAAAATGGTGCGACGCGCAAAATAGCGCGAGTGTGAACTGCACAAAACAGTGGGATGCATAAAATAGCGTGAGTGATAAGCTGGAGAAAATAGTACGACGCGCAAAATGGCACGGGTGATAAACTACACAAAACAGTGCGACGCGCAAAATAGCGCGGGAGATAAACTGCACAAAACAATGCGACGCGCAAAATAGCGCGCGTGATAAACTGCACAAAACAGTGCGACGCGCAGAATAGCTTGAGTGTGAACTGCACAAAACAGGGCGACGCGCAAAATAGCGCGAGTGAGAGACTGCACAAAACAGTGCGACGCGCAAATTAGAGCGAGTGTGAACTGCACAAAACAGTGCGACGCGCAAAATAGCGAGAGTGATAAACTGCACAAAACAGTGCGACGCGCAAGATAGCGCGAGGGTGAACTGCCCAAAACAGTGCGACGCGCGAAATAGCGCGACTGATAAACTGCACAAAACACTAAGACGCGCAAAATTGAGCGAGTGATAACTTACACAAAACAGTGCGACGCGCAAAGTAGCGCGAGTGTGAACTGCACAAAACAGTGAGACGCGCAAAATAGGGCGAGTGATAAACTGCACAAAATAGTGCGACACGCAAAATAGCACGTGTGAACTGCACAAAATAGTGGGATGCATATCATAACGCGAGTGATAAACTGCACAAAACAGTGCGACCCGCAAAATAGCGCGAGTGTGAACTGCACAAAACAGTGCGACGCGCAAAATATCGCGAGTGATAAACTGCACAAAATAGTGCGACGCGGAAATTAGCGCGACTGTGAACTGCACAAAACAGTGCGACGCGCAAAATAGCGCGAGTGTGAAACAACACAAAACAGTGCGACGCGCAAATTAGCACGAGTGTGAACAGCACAAAACAGTGCGACGCGCAAAATAGCGCGAGTGATAAACTGCACAAAACAGTGCGACGCGCAAAATAGCGCGAGTGTGAACTGCACAAAACAGTGCGACGCGCAAAATAGCGGGAGCGATAAGCTGCACAAAACAGTACGACGCGGAAAATAGCGCGAGTGATAAACTGCGCAAAACACTGTGACGCACAAAATAGCGCGAGTGATAAACTGCCCAAAACAGTGCGATGCGCAAAATAGTGCGAGTGTGAACTGCACAAAACAGTGCGACGCGCAAAATACGGTGAGAAATAAACTGCAAAAAATAGTGTGACGCGCAAAATAGCACGAGTGTGAACTGCACAAAACAGGGCAACGCGCAAAATAGCGCGAGTGATAAACTGCACAAAACAGTGCGACGCCCAAAATAGCGCGAGTGTGAACTGCACAAAACAGTGCGACGCGCAAAATAGCGCGAGTGATAAGCTGGAGAAAACAGTGGGATGCATAAAATAGCGCGAGGGATATGCTGGAGAAAACAGTGCGACACGCAAAATGGCGCGAGTGATAAACTACACAAAACAGTGTGACGCACAAAATAGCGCGAGTGATAAACCGCACAAAATAGTGCGACGCGCAAAATAGCGCGAGTGTGAACTGCACAAAACAGTGCGACGCGCAAAATTGCGCGAGTGTCAACTGCACAAAACAGTGCGACACGCAAAATAGCGCAGTGTGTACTGCACAAAACAGTGCGACGCGCAAAATAGCGCGAGTGATAAACTGTACAAAACAGTGCGACTTGCAAAATAGCGCCACTGATAAGCTGCACAAAATAGTGGGACGCGCAAAATAGCAGGAGTGATAAACTGCACAAAACACTGCGACGCGCAAAATAGCGCGAGTGTGAACTGCACAAAACAGGGCAACGCGCAAAATAGCGCGAGTGATAAACTGCACAAAACAGTGCGACGCGCAAAATAGCGCGAGCGTGAACTGCACAAAACAGTGCAACGCGCAAAATAGCGCGAGTGATAAGCTGGAGAAAAAAGTGGGATACATAAAATAGCGCGAGGGATATGCTGGAGAAAATAGTGCGACGCGCAAAATGGCTCGAGTGATAAACTACACAAAACAGTGTGACGCGCAAAATAGCGCGAGTGATAAACCGCACAAAACAGTGCGACGCGCAAAATAGCGCCAGTGTCAACTGCACAAAACAGTGCGATGCGCAAAATAGCGCAGTGTGTACTGCACAAAACAGTGCGACGCGCAAAATAGCGCGAGTGATAAACTGCACAAAACAGTGCGACTTGCAAAATAGCGCCACTGATAAGCTGCACAAAACAGTGGGACGCGCAAACTAGCGGGAGTGATAAACTACACAAAACACTGCGACGCGCAAAATAGCGCGAGTGATAACTTGCACAAAATAGTGTGACACGCAAAATAGCGCGAGTGTGAACTGCATAAAACAATGCGACGCGCAAAGTAGGACGAGTGATAAACTGCACAAAGTAGTGCGACACGCAAAATAGCGCGAGTGTGAACTGCACAAAATAGTGGGATGCATATAATAACGCGAGTGATAAACTGCACAAAACCGTGCGACGCGCAAAATAGCGCGAGTGATAAACTGCAGAAAATAGTGCGACGCGCAAATTAGCGCGAGTGTGAACTGCACAAAACAATGCGACGCACAAAATAGCGCGAGTGATAAACTGCACAAAACAGTGCGACGCGGAAATTAGCGAGAGTGAGAACAGCACAAAACAGTGCGACGCGCAAAATACCGCGAGTGCGAACTGCACAAAACAGTGCGACGCGCAAAATAGCGCGAGTGAGAAATTGCACAAAACAGCGCGACGCGCAAATTAGCGCGAGTATGAACTGCACAAAACAGTGCGACGCCCAAAATAGCGCGAGTGATAAACTGCACAAAACAGTGCGACGCGCAAAATAGCGCGAGTGTGAACTGCACAAAACAGTGCGACGCGCAAAATAGCGGGAGTGATAAGCTGCACAAAACAGTGCGACGCGCAAAAGAGCGCGAGTGATAAACTGGACAAAACACTGCGACGTGCAAAATAGCGCGAGTGATAAACTGCACAAAACAGTGCGACGCGCAAAATTGTGCGAGTGTGAACTGCACAAAACAGTGCGACGCGCAAAATACGGCGAGAAATAAACTGCACAAAATAGTGTGACGCGCAAAATAGCGCGAGTGTGAACTGCACAAAACAGGGCAACGCGCAAAATAGCGCGAGTGATAAACTACACAAAACAGTGCGACGCACAAAATAGCGCGAGTGTGAACTGCACAAAACAGTGCGACGCGCAAAATAGCGTGAGTGATAAGCTGGAGAAAACAGTGGGATGCATAAAATAGCGCGAGGGATATGCTGGAGAAAACAGTGCGACGCGCAAAATGGCGCGAGTGATAAACTACACAAAACAGTGTGACGCACAAAATAGCGCGAGTGATAAACCGCACAAAACAGTGCGACGCGCAAAATAGCGCGAGTGTGAACTGCACAAAACAGTGCGACGCGCAAAATTGCGCGAGTGTCAACTGCACAAAACAGTGCGACACGCAAAATAGCGCAGTGTGTACTGCACAAAACAGTGCGACGCGCAAAATAGCGCGAGTGATAAACTGCACAAAACAGTGCGACTTGCAAAATAGCGCCACTGATAAGCTGCACAAAACAGTGGGACGCGCAAAATAGCGGGAGTGATAAACTGCACAAAACACTGCGACGCGCAAAATAGCGCGAGTGATAACTTGCACAAAACAGTGCGACACGCAAAATAGCGCGAGTGTGAACTGCACAAAACAATGCGACGCGCAAAATAGGACGAGTGATAAACTGCACAAAGTAGTGCGACACGCAAAATAGCGCGAGTGCGAATTGCACAAAATAGTGGGATGCATATAATAACGCGAGTGATAAACTGCACAAAACAGTGCGACGCGCAAAATAGCGCGAGTGATAAACTGCACAAAATAGTGCGACGCGCAAATTAGCGCGAGTGTGAACTGCACAAAACAATGCGACGCACAAAATAGCGCGAGTGATAAACTGCACAAAACAGTGTGACGCAGAAATTAGCGAGAGTGTGAACAGCACAAAACAGTGCGACACGCAAAATAGGACGAGTGATAAACTGCACAAAGTAGTGCGACACGCAAAATAGCGCGAGTGTGAACTGCACAAAATAGTGGGATGCATATAATAACGTGAGTGATAAACTGCACAAAACAGTGCGACGCGCAAAATAGCGCGAGTGATAAACTGCACAAAATAGTGCGACGCGCAAATTAGCGCGAGTGTGAACTGCACAAAACAATGCGACGCACAAAATAGCGCAAGTGATAAACTGCACAAAACAGTGTGACGCAGAAATTAGCGAGAGTGTGAACAGCACAAAACAGTGCGACGCGCAAAATAGCGCGAGTGCGAACTGCACAAAACAGTGCGACGCGCAAAATAGTGCGAGTGAGAAACTGCACAAAACAGCGCGACGCGCAAATTAGCGCGAGTATGAACTACACAAAACAGTGCGACGCCCAAAATAGCGCGAGTGATAAACTGCACAAAACAGTGCGGCGCGCAAAATAGCGCGAGTGTGAACTGCACAAAACAGTGCGACGCGCAAAATAGCGCGAGTGATAAGCTACACAAAACAATGCGACGCGCAAAATAGCGCGAGTGATAAACTGGACAAAACACTACGACGCGCAAAATAGCGCGAGTGATAAACTGCACAAAACAGTGAGACGCGCAAAATTGTGCGAGTGTGAACTGCACAAAACAGTGCGACGCGCAAAATACGGCGAGAGATAAACTGCACAAAATAGTGCGACGCGCAAAATAGCGCGAGTGTGAACTGCACAAAACAGGGCGACGCGGAAAATAGCACGAGTGATAAACTGCACAAAACAGTGCGACGTGCAAAATAGCGCGAGTGATAAACTGCGTAAAACACTGCGACGCGCAAAATAGCGCGAGTGATAAACTGCACAAAACAGTGCGACGCGCAAAATAGTACGAGTGTGAACTGCACAAAATAGTGCGACGCACAAAATACGGCGAGTGATAAACTGCACAAAATAGTGCGACGCCCAAAATAGCGCGAGTGTGAACTGCACAAAACAGGTCGACGCACAAAATAGCGCGAGTGATAAACTGCACAAAACAGTGCGACGCGCAAAATAGCGCGAGTGTGAACTGCACAGCACAGTGCGACACGCAAAATAACGCGATTGATAAGCTGGAGAAAACAGTGGGATGCATCAAATAGCGCGAGTGATAAGTTGGAGAAAATAGTGCGACGCGCAAAATGGCGCCAGTGATAAACTACACAAAACAGTGCGACGCGCAAAATAGCGCGAGTGATAAACTGCACAAAATAATGCGACGCGCAAAATAGCGCTACTGATAAACTGCACAAAACACTACGACGCGCAAAATAGCGCGAGTGATAAACTGCACAAAACAGTGCGACGCGCAAAATTGTGCGAGTGTGAACGTCACAAAACAGTGCGACGCGCAAAATACGGCGAGAGATGAACTGCACAAAATAGTGCGACGCGCAAAATAGCGCGAGTGTGAACTGCACAAAACAGGGCGACGCGCAAAATAGCGCGAGTGATAAACTGCACAAAACAGTGCGACGGGCAAAATAGCGCGAGTGATAAACTGCGTAAAACACTGCGACGCGCAAAATAGCGCGAGTGATAAACTGCACAAAACAGTGCGACGCGCAAAATAGTGCGAGTGTGAACTGCACAAAATAGTGCGATGCACAAAATACGGCGAGAGATAAACTGCACAAAATAGTGCGACGCCCAAAATAGGGCGAGTGTGAACTGCACAAAACAGTGCGACGCGCAAAATAGCGCCAGTGAGAAACTGCACAAAACAGTGCGACGCGCAAAATTGCGCGAGTGTGAACTGCACAAAACAGGGCGACGCACAAAATATGCGCGAGTGATAAACTGCACAAAACAGTACGACGCGCAAAATAGCGCGAGTGTGAACTGCACAAAACAGTGCGACGCACAAAATAGCGCGAGTGATAAGCTGGAGAAAACAGTGGGATGCATAAAATAGCGCGAGTGATAAGCTGGAGAAGATAGTGCGACGCGCAAAATGGCGTGAGTGATAAACTACACAAAACAGTGCGACGCGCAAAATAGCGCGAGTGATAAACTGCACAAAACAATGCGACGCGCAAATTAGCGCTAGTGATAAACTGCACAAAACAGTGCGACGCGCAAAATAGCACGAGTGTGAACTGCAAAAAACAGTGCGACGCGCAAAATAGCGCGAGTGAGAAACTGCACAAAACAGTGCGACGCGCAAATTAGCGCGAGTGTGAACTGCACAAAACAGTGCGACGCGCAAAAATTGCGCCAGTGAGAAGCTGCACAAAACGGTCTGCCGCGCAAAATAGCGCGAGTGATAAACTGCACAAAACACTGCGACGCGCAAAATAGCGTGAGTGATAACTTGCACAAAATAGTGCGACACGCAAAATAGCGTGAATGTGAACTGCACAAAACAGTGCGACGCGCAAAATAGGGCGAGTGATAAACTCCACAAGATAGTGTGACACGCAAAATAGCGCGAGTGTGAACTGCACAAAGTAGTCTGATGCATATAATAACGCGAGTGATAAACTGCACAAAACAGTGCGACCCGCAAAATAGCGCGAGTGATAAACTGCACAAAACAGTGCGACGCGGAAATTAGCGCGAGTGTGAACTGCACAAAACAGTGCAACGCGCAAAATAGCGCGAGTGATAAACTGCAAAAAACAGTGCGACGCTCAAAATAGCGCGAGTGATAAGCTGCACAAAACAGTGCGACGCGCAAAATAGCGCGAGTGATAAACTGGACAAAACACTGCGACATGCAAAATAGCGCGAGTGATAAACTGCACAAAACAGTGCGACGCGCAAAATAGTGCGAGTGTGAACTGCACAAAACAGTGCGACGCGCAAAATACGTCGAGAGATAAACTGCACAAAATAGTGCAACACGCAAAAAAGCGCGAGTGTGAACTGCACAAAACAGGGCGACGCGCAAAATAGCGCGAGCGATAAACTGTACAAAACAGTGCGACGCGCAAAATCGCGCAAGTGTGAACTGCACAAAACAGTGCGACATGCGAAATAGGGCGGGTGATAAACTGCACAAAAGAGTGCGACGCGCAAAATAGCGCGAGTGTCAACTCCACAAAACAGTGCGACGCGCAAAATAGCGCGAGTGATAAACTGCACAAAACAGTGCCACGTGCAAAATAACGCGAGTGATAAACTGCACAAAACCGTGCGACGCGCAAAATAGCGTGAGTGTGAACTCCGCAAAACAGTGCGAAGTGCAAAATAGCGCGAGTGATAAACTGCACAAAACAGTGCGACGCGTAAAATTGCACGAGTGTGAACTGCACAAAACAGTGCGACGCACAAAATTGCGTGAGTGTCAACTCCACAAAACAGTACGACGTGCAAATAAGCGCGAGTGTGAACTGCACAAAACAGTGCGAAGTGGAAAATAGCGCGAGTGATAAACTGCAGAAAACAGTGCGACGTGCAAAATAGCGCGAGTGTGAACTGCACAAAACAGTGCGACGCGCAAAATAGGGCGAGTGATAAACTGCACAATATAGTGCGACACGCAAAACAGTGCGAGTGCGAACTGCACAAAACATTGGGATGCATAAAATAGCGCGAGTATTAAACTGCACAATGCGCAAAATAGCGCTGGTGATAAACTGCACAAAACAGTGCGACGCGCAAAGTAGCGCGAGTGTGAACTGCCCAAAACAGTGCGACGCGCAAAATAGCGCGAGTGTTAACTGCACAAAACAGTGGGATGCATAAAATAGCGCGAGTGATAGGCTGCACAAAACAGTGCGATGCGCTAAATAGCGCGAGTGATAAACTGCACAAAATAGTGCGACCCGCAAAATAGCGCGAGTGATAAACGGCACAAAACAGTGCGACGCGCAAAATAGCGCGAGTGATAAACTGCACGAAACAGTGCGACGCGCAAAATAGCGCGAGTGTGAACTGCACAAAACAGTGTGACGCGCAAAATAGCGCGAGTGATAAACTGCACAAAACAGTGCGACACGCAAAATAGCGCGAGTGTGAACTGCACAAAATGGCCCGGGTGTGAACTGCACAAAACTGGGCGACGCGTAAAATTGCGCGAGTGTCAACTCCACAAAACGGTGCGATGCGCAAAATAGTGCAAGTGATAAACTGCACAAAACAGTGCGACGCGCCAAATAGCGCGAGTGATAAACTACACAAAACAGTGCGACTCGCAAAATAGCGCGAGTGATAAACTGCATAAAACAGTGCGACGAGCAAATTAGCGTGGGTGTGAACTGCACAAAACAGCGCGACGCGCAAAATAGCGAGTGATGAACTGGACAAAACAGTGCGACGCGCAAAATAGCGCGAGTGTGAAATGAACAAAACAGTGCGACGTGCAAAATTGCGCGAGTGATAAGCTGCACAAAACAGCGACGCGCAAAATGGCGCGAGTGATAAACTGCACAAAACACTGTGACGTGCAAAATAGCGCGAGTGATAAACTACACAAAACAGTGCAACGCGCCGAATAGCGAGTGATAAACTGCACAAAACAGTGCGACGTGCAAAATAGCACGAGTGATAAACTGCACAAAAGAGTGCGACGCGCAAAATAGCGAGAGTGGGAACTGCACAAAACAGCGCGACGCGCAAAATAGCACGAGTGTGAACTCCGAAAAACAGTGCGAAGTGCAAAATAGCGCGTGTGATAAACTGCACAAAATAGTGCGACGTGCAAAATAGCGCGAGTGTGAACTGCACAAAACAGTGCGACGCGCAAAATTGGCCGAGTGATAAACTGCACAAAACAGTGCGACGCGCAAAATAGCGCGAGTGTGAACTGCACAAAATAGTGCGACGCGCAAAATAGTGCAAGTGTGAACTGAACAAAACAGTGGGATGCATAAAATAGCGCGAGTAACAAACTGCACAAAATAGTGTGACGCGCAAAATAGCACGAGTGATAAACTGCACAAAACACTGCGACGCGCAAAATAGCGTGAGTGATAAACTGCACAAAACAGTGCGACACGCAAAATAGTGCGAGTGTGAACTGCACAAAACGGTGCGACGCGCAAAATACGGCGAGTGATAAACTGCGCAAAATAGTGCGACGCGCAAAATAGCACGAGTGTGAACTGCACAAAACAGTGGGATGTGTAAAATAGCGCGAGTGATAAACTGCACAAAACAGTGCGACGCACAAAATGGCGCGAGTGATATACTGCACAAAATAGTGCGACGCGCAAAATAGCGCGAGTGATATGCTGCACAAAACAGTGCGACGCGCAAAATAGGGCGAGTGATAAACAGCACAAAATAGTGCGACGTGCAGAATAGCGCGCGTGTGAACTGAACAAAACAGTGCGAGGCGCAAAATATCGCGAGTGATATACAGCACAAAACAGTGTGACGCGCAAAATAGAGCGAGTGATAAATTGCAGAAAACAGTGCGACGCGCAAATTAGCGCGAGCGTGAACTGCACAAAACAGTGCGACGCGCAAAATAACGCGAGTGTGAACTGCACAAAACAGCGCGATGCGCAAAATAGCACGAGTGTGAACTGCACACAACAGTGCGACGCGCAAAATAGCACGAGTGATAAGCCGCATAAAACACTGCGACCCGCAAAATAGCGCGAGTGATAAACTGCACAAAACAGTGCGATGCGCAAAATAGGGCGAGTGATAAACTGCACAAAATAGTGCGACGCGCTAAATAGGGCGAGTGTGAACTGCACAAAACAGTGCGATGCGCAAAATTGCGCGAGTGATAAACTGCAAAAACAGTGCGACGCGCAAAATAGCACGAGTGTGAATTGCACAAAATAGTGCGACGCGAAAAATAGCGCGAGTGTGAACTGCACAAAATAGTGCGACGCGTAAAATAGCACGAGTGATATGCTGCACAATACAGTGGGATGCGCAAAATAGGGTGAGTGATAAACAGCACAAAATAATGCGACGTGCAAAATAGCGTGCGTGTGAACTGCACAAAACCGTGCGAGGCGCAAAATATTACGAGTGATAAACAGCACAAAACAGTGCGACGTGCCAAATAGCGCGAGTGAAAAACTGCACAAAACAGTGCGACGCGCAAAATTGCGCGAGTGATAAACTGCACAAAATAGTGCGACGTGCAAAATAGCGCGAGTGATAAACTACACAAAACAGTGCGACGCCCAAATTAGCGCGAGTGTGAACTGCACAAAACAGTGCGACGCGCAAAATAGCGCGAGTGTGAACTGCACAAAACAGTGCGATGCGCAAAATAGCGCATGTGAACTGCACAGAACAGTGCGACGCGCAAAATAGCGCGAGTGATAAGCTACACAAAACAGCGACGCACAAAATGGCGCGAGTGATAAACTGCACAAAACACTGCGACGCGCAAAATAGCGCGAGTGATAAACTGCACGAAACAGTGCGACGCGCAAAATTGTGCGAGTGTCAACTCCACAAAACAGTACGACGCGCAAAATAGCGTGAGTGATAAAGTGCACAAAATAGTGCGACGCGCACTATAGCGCGAGTGTGAACTGCACAAAACAGTGCGATGCACAAAATAGGGCGAGTGATAAACTGCACAAAATAGTGCGATGCGCAAAATAGCGCGAGTGTGAATTGCAGAAAACAGTGCGACGCGCAAAATAGCGCGAGTGATAAGCTGCACAAAACAGCGACGCGCAAAGTGGCGCGAGTGATAAACTGCACAAAACACTGCGACGCGAAATATAGCGCGAGTGATAAACTGCACAAAACAGTGCGACGCGCAAAATAGGGCGAGTGTGAACTGCACAAAACAGTGCGACGCGCAAAATAGCGCGAGTGTGAACTGCACAAAACAGTGGGATGCATAAAATTGCACGAGTGATAAACTGCACAAAACAGTGCGACGCGCAAAATAGCGCGAGTGATAAACTGCACAAAACAGTGCGACGCGCAAATTAGCGCGAGTGTGAACTGTACAAAACAGTGCGACGCGCAAAATAGCGCGAGTGTGAACTGCACAAAACAGTACGACGTGCAAAATAGCGCGAGTGTGAACTGCACAAAACAGTGCGACGCGCAAAATAGCGCGAGTGATAAACTGCACAAAACAGTGCGACGCGCAAAATAGCGGGAGAGATAAACTGCACAAAACAGTGCCACGCGCAAATTAGTGCGAGTGTGAACTGCACAAAACAATGCGACGCGAAAAATAGCGCGAGTGATAAACTGCACAAAACAGTGCGACAAGCAAAATAGCGCGAGTGTGAACTGCACAAAACAGAGCGATGCGCAAAATAGCGCGAGTGATAAGCCGCACAAAACAGTGCGATGCGCAAAATAGCGGAGTGATAAATAGCACAAAACAGTGCGACGCGCAAAATAGCGCGAGTGTGAACTGCACAAAACAGTGCGATGCCCAAAATAAGGCGAGCGATCAACTGCACAAAATAGTGCGATGCGCAAAATAGCGCGAGTGTGAACTGCACAAAACAGTGGGATGCATAAAATAGCGCGAGTGAGAAACTGCACAAAATAGTGCGACGCGCAAAATAGCGCAAGTAAAAACTGCACAAAACAGCGCGACGCGCAGAATAGCGCGAATGTGAATTGCACAAAACAGTGTGACGCGCAAAATAGCGCGATTGACAAACTGCACAACCGTGCGACACGCAAATTAGCGCGAGTGTGAACTACACAAAATAGTGCGACGCCCAAAATAGCGCGAGTGTGAACTGCACAAAACAGTGCGACGCGTAAAATAGCGGGATTGATAAGCTGCACAAAACAGTGCGACGCGCAAAATAGCGCGAGTGATAAGCTGCACAAAACATTGCGACGCGCAAAATAACGCGAGTGATAAGCTGCACAGAACAGTGCTACGCGCAAAATAGCGAGAGTGATAAACTGCACAAAACAATGCGACGCGTAAAATAGCGTGAGTGTGAACTGCACAAAACAGTGCGATGCGCAAAATAGGGCAAGTGATAAACTGCACAAAACAGTGCGACGCGCAAAATAGCGTGAGTGTGAACTGCACAAAACAGTGGGATGCATAAAATAGCGCGAGTGATAAACTGCACAAAACAGTGCGACGCGCAAAATAGCGCGAGTGATAAACTGCACAAAACAGTGTGATGCGCAAAATAGCGCGAGTGTGAAATGCACAAAACAGTGCGACGCGCAAAATAGCGCGAGTGAGAAACTGCACAAAACAGTGCGTCGTGCAAATTAGCGCGAGTGTGAACTGCACAAAACAGTGCGACGCGCAAAATAGCGCGAGTGATAAGCTGCACAAAACAGCGACGCGCAAAGTGGCGCGAGTGATAAACTGCACAAAACACTGCGACGCGCAAAATAGCGCGAGTGATAAACTGCACAAAACAGTGCGACGCGCAAAATAGCGCGAGTGTGAACTGCACAAAACAGTGCGACGCGCAAAATAGGGCGAGTGATAAACTACACAAAATAGTGCGACGCGCAAAATAGAGCGAGTGTGAACTGCACAAAACAGTGCGACGCGCAAAATACCGCGACTGAGAAATTGCACAAACAGTGCGACGCGCAAATTAGCGCGAGTGTGAACTGCACAAAACAGTGCGATGCGCAATAGCGCGAGTGATAAACTGCACAAAACAGTGTGACGCGCAAAATAGCGCGAGTGTGGACTGCACAAAACAGAGCGACGCGCAAAATAGCGCGAGTGATAAGCCGCACAAAACAGTGCGATGCGCAAAATAGCGCGAGTGATAAATTGCACAAATCAGTGCGACGCGCAAATAGTGCTTGTGGGAACTGCACAAAACAGTGCGATGCGCAAAATAAGGCGAGCGATAAACTGCAAAAATAGTGCGGCGCGCAAAATAGCGCGAGTGTGAACTGCACAAAACTGTGGGATGCATAAAATAACGCGAGTGATAAACTGCCACAAAACAGGCGACGCGCAAAATAGCGCAGTAATGAACTGCACAAAACGGCGCGACGCGCAAAATAGCGCGAATGTAAATTGCACAAAACAGTGCGACATGCAAATTAGTGCGAGTGTGAACTGCACAAAACAGTGCGACGCGCAAAATAGCGCGAGTGATAAATTACACAAAACAGTGCGACGCCCAAAATAGCGCGAGTGTGAACTGCACAAAACAGTGCGACGCGCAAAATAGCGGGAATGATAAGCTGCACAAAACAGTGCGACGCAGAAAATAGCGCGTGTGATAAGCTGCACAAAACAGTGCGACGCGCAAAATAACGCGAGTGATAAGCTGCACAGAACAGTGCGACGCGCAAAATAGCGCGAGTGATAAACTGCACAAAACAGTGCGACGCGCAAAATAGCGCGAGTGTGAACTGCACAAAACAGTCCGATGCGCAAAATAGGGCGAGTGATAAACTGCACAAAATAGTGCGACGCGCAAAATTGCGCGAGTGTGAACTGCATAAAACAGTGGGATGCATAAAATAGCGCGTGTGATAAACTGCAAAAAACAGTGCGCCGCGCAAAATAGCGCGAGTGATAAACTGCATAAAACAGTGCGACGCGCAAAATAGCGCGAGTGTGAATTGCACAAAATAGTGCGACGCGCAAAATACCGCGAGTGGGAAACTGCACAAAACAGTGTGTCGTGCAAAATAGCGCGAGTGTGAACTTCACAGAGCAGTGCCATGCGCAAAATGGCGCGAGTGATAAGCTGCACAAAACAACGACGCGGAAAGTGGCGCGAGTGATACACGGCACAAAACACTACGACGCGCAAAATTGCGCGAGTGATAAACTGCACCAAACAGTGCGACGCGCAAAATAGCGCAAGTGTGAACTGCACAAAACAGTGCGACGCGTAAAATAGGGCGTGTGATAAACTACACAAAATAGTGCGACGCGCAAAATAGCGCGAGTGATAAGCCCCACAAAACAGTGCGATGCGCAAAATAGCGCGAGTGATAAATAGCACAAAACAGTGCGACGCGCAAAATAGCGCGAGTGTGAACTGCACAAAACAGTGCGATGCGCAAAATAAGGCGAGCGATCAACTGCACAAAATAGTGCGATGCGCAAAATAGCGCGAGTGTGAACTGCACAAAACAGTGGGATGCATAAAATAGCGCGAGTGATAAACTGCACAAAATAGTGCGACGCGCAAAATAGCGCAAGTAATAAACTGCACAAAATAGCGCGACGCGCAGAATAGCGCGAATGTGAATTGCACAAAACAGTGTGATGCGCAAAATAGCGCGATTGACAAACTGCACACAACCGTGCGACACGCAAATTAGCGCGAGTGTGAACTACACAAAACAGTGCGACGCGCAAAATAGCGCGAGTGATAAACTGTACAAAACAATGCGACGCCCAAAATAGCGCGAGTGTGAACTGCACAAAACAGTGCGACGCGTAAAATAGCGGGATTGATAAGCTGCACAAAACAGTGCGACGCGCAAAATAGCGCGAGTGATAAGCTGCACAAAACATTGCGACGCGCAAAATAACGCGAGTGATAAGCTGCACAGAACAGTGCTACGCGCAAAATAGCGCGAGTGATAAACTGCACAAAACAATGCGACGCGCAAAATAGCGTGAGTGTGAACTGCACTAAACAGGGCGATGCGCAAAATAGGGCAAGTGATAAACTGCACAAAACAGTGCGACGCGCAAAATAGCGCGAGTGTGAACTGCACAAAATAGTGGGATGCATAAAATAGCGCGAGTGATAAACTGCACAAAACAGTGCGACGCGCAAAATAGCGCGAGTGATAAACTGCACAAAACAGTGTGACGCGCAAAATAGCGCGAGTGTGAAGTGCACAAAACAGTGCGACGAGGAAAATAACCCGAGTGAGAAACTGCACAAAACAGTGTGTCGTGCAAATTAGCGCGAGTGTGAACTGCACAAAACAGTGCGACGCGCAAAATAGCGCGAGTGATAAGCTGCACAAAACAGCGACGCGCAAAGTGGCGCGAGTGATAAACTGCACAAAACACTGCGACGCGCAAAATAGCGCAAGTGATAAACTGCACAAAACAGTGCGATGCGCAAAATAGCGCGAGTGATAAACTGCACAAAATAGTGCGATGCGCAAAATAGCGCGAGCGTCAACTGCACAAAACAGTGCGACGCGCAAAATACGGCGAGTGATAAACTACACAAAATAGTGCGACGCGCAAAATAGAGCGAGTGTGAACTGCACAAAACAGTGCGACGCGCAAAATAGCGCGACTGAGAAATTACACAAAACAGTGCGACGCGCAAATTAGCACGAGTGTGAACTGCACAAAACAGTGCGATGCGCAAAATAGCGCGAGTGATAAACTGCACAAAACAGTGCGACGCGCAAAATAGCGCGAGTGTGGACTGCACAAAACAGAGCGACGCGCAAAATAGCGCGAGTGATAAGCCGCACAAAACAGTGCGATGCGCAAAATAGCGCGAGTGATAAATTGCACAAATCAGTGCGACGCGCAAAATAGCGCTTGTGTGAACTGCACAAAACAGTGCGATGCGCAAAATAAGGCGAGCGATAAACTGCAAAAAATAGTGCGGCGCGCAAAATAGCGCTAGTGTGAACTGCACAAAACTGTGGGATGCATAAAATAGCGCGAGTGATAAACTGCACAAAACAGGGCGACGCGCAAAATAGCGCGAGTAATGAACTGCACAAAACGGCGCGACGCGCAAAATAGCGCGAATGTAAATTGCACAAAACAGTGCGACATGCAAATTAGTGCGAGTGTGAACTGCACAAAACAGTGCGACGCGCAAAATAGCGCGAGTGATAAATTACACAAAACAGTGCGACGCCCAAAATAGCGCGAGTGTGAACTGCACAACACAGTGCGACGCGCAAAATAGCGGGAATGATAAGCTGCACAAAACAGTGCGACGCAGAAAATAACGTGTGTGATAAGCTGCAAAAAACAGTGCGACGCGCAAAATAACGCGAGTGATAAGCTGCACAGAACAGTGCGACGCGCAAAATAGCGCGAGTGATAAACTGCACAAAACAGTGCGACGCGCAAAATAGCGCGAGTGTGAACTGCACAAAACAGTCCGATGCGCAAAATAGGGCGAGTGATAAACTGCACAAAATAGTGCGACGCGCAAAATTGCGCGAGTGTGAACTGCATAAAACAGTGGGATGCATAAAATAGCGCGAGTGATAAACTGCAAAAAACAGAGCGACGCGCAAAATAGCGCGAGTGATAAACTGCATAAAACAGTGCGACGCGCAAAATAGCGCGAGTGTGAATTGCACAAAATAGTGCGACGCGCAAAATACAGCGAGTGGGAAACTGCACAAAACAGTGTGTCGTGCAAAATAGCGCGAGTGTGAACTTCACAGAGCAGTGCCATGCGCAGAATAGCGCGAGTGATAAGCTGCACAAAACAGCGACGCGGAAAGTGGCGCGAGTGATAAACTGCACCAAACAGTGCGACGCGCAAAATAGCGCAAGTGTGAACTGCACAAAACAGAGCGACGCGCAAAATAGGGCGAGTGATAAACTACACAAAATAGTGCGACGCGCAAAATAGCGCGAGTGATAAGCCGCACAAAACAGTGCGATGCGCAAAATAGCGCGAGTGATAAATAGCACAAAACAGTGCGACGCGCAAAATAGCGCGAGTGTGAACTGCACAAAACAGTGCGATGCGCAAAATAAGGCGAGCGATCAACTGCACAAAATAGTGCGATGCGCAAAATAGCGCGAGTGTGAACTGCACAAAATAGTGCGACGCGCAAAATAGCGCAAGTAATAAACTGCACAAAACATCGCGACGCGCAGAATAGCGCGAATGTGAATTGCACAAAACAGTGTGACGCGCAAAATAGCGCGATTGACAAACTGCACACAACCGTGCGACACGCAAATTAGCGCGAGTGTGAACTGCACAAAACAGTGCGACGCGCAAAATAGCGCGAGTGATAAACTACACAAAATAGTGCGACGCCCAAAATAGCGCGAGTGTGAACTGCACAAAATAGTGCGACGCGCAAAATAGCGGGGAGTGATAAGCTGCACAAAACAGTGCGACGCGCAAAATAGCGCGAGTGATAAGCTGCACAAAACAGTGCGACGTGCAAAATAACGCGAGTGATAAGCTGCACAGAACAGTGCGACGCGCAAAATAGCGCGAGTGATGAACTGCACAAAACAATGCGACGCGCAAAATAGCGCGAGTGTGAACTGCACAAAACAGTGCGATGCGCAAAATAGGGCGAGTGATAAACTGCACAAAATAGTGCGACGCGCAAAATAGCGCGAGTGTGAACTGCACAAAACAGTGGGATGCATAAAATAGCGCGAGTGATAAACTGCACAAAACAGTGCGACGCGCAAAATAGCGCGAGTGATAAACTGCACAAAACAGTGCGACGCGCAAAATAGCGCGAGTGTGAACTGCACAAAACAGTGCGACGAGGAAAATAACGCGAGCGAGAAACTGCACAAAACAGTGTGTCGTGCAAATTAGCGCGATTGTGAACTGCACAAAACAGTGCGACGCACAAAATAGCGCGAGTGATAAGCTGCACAAAACAGCGACGCGCAAAGTGGCGCGAGTGATAAACTGCACAAAACACTGCGACGCGCAAAATAGCGCGAGTGATAAACTGCACAAAACAGTACGATGCGCAAAATAGCGCGAGCGTGAACTGCACAAAACAGTGCGACGCGCAAAATAGGGCGAGTGATAAACTACACAAAATAGTGCGACGCGCAAAATAGAGCGAGTGTGAACTGCACAAAACAGTGCGACGCGCAAAATAGCGCGACTGAGAAATTGCACAAAACAGTGCGACGCGCAAATTAGCGCGAGTGTGAACTGCACAAAACAGTGCGATGCGCAAAATAGCGCGAGTGATAAACTGCACAAAACAGTGCGACGCGTAAAATAGCGCGAGTGTGGACTGCACAAAACAGAGCGACGCGCAAAATAGCGCGAGTGATAAGCCGCACAAAACAGTGCGATGCGCAAAATAGCGCGAGTGATAAATTGCACAAATCAGTGCGACGCGCAAAATAGCGCTTGTGTGAACTGCACAAAACAGTGCGATGCGCAAAATAAGGCGAGCGATAAACTGCAAAAAATAGTGCGGCGCGCAAAATAGCGCGAGTGTGAACTGCACAAAACTGTGGGACGCATAAAATAGCGCGAGTGATAAACTGCACAAAACAAGGCGACGCGCAAAATAGCGCGAGTAATGAACTGCACAAAACGGCGCGACGCGCAAAATAGCGCGAATGTAAATTGCACAAAACAGTGCGACATGCAAATTAGTGCGAGTGTGAACTGCACAAAACAGTGCGACGCGCAAAATAGCGCGAGTGATAAATTACACAAAACAGTGCGACGCCCAAAATAGCGCGAGTGTGAACTGCACAAAACAGTGCGACGCAGAAAATAGCGCGTGTGATAAGCTGCAAAAAACAGTGCGACGCGCAAAATAACGCGAGTGATAAGCTGCACAGAACAGTGCGACGCGCAAAATAGCGCGAGTGATAAACTGCACAAAACAGTGCGACGCGCAAAATAGCGCGAGTGTGAACTGCACAAAACAGTCCGATGCGCAAAATAGGGCGAGTGATAAACTGCACAAAATAGTGCGACGCGCAAAATTGCGCGAGTGTGAATTGCATAAAACATTGGGATGCATAAAATAGCGCGAGTGATAAACTGCAAAAAACAGAGCGACGCGCAAAATAGCGCGAGTGATAAACTGCATAAAACAGTGCGACGCGCAAAATAGCGCGAGTGTGAATTGCACAAAATAGTGCGACGCGCAAAATACCCTGAGTGGGAAACTGCACAAAACAGTGTGTCGTGCAAATTAGCACGAGTGTGAACTGCACAGAGCAGTGCCATGCGCAAAATAGCGCGAGTGATAAGCTGCACAAAACAGCGACGCGGAAAGTGGCGCGAGTGATACACTGCACAAAACACTACGACGCGCAAAATTGCGCGAGTGATAAACTGCACCAAACAGTGCGACGCGCAAAATAGCGCAAGTGTGAACTGCACAAAACAGTGCGACGCGCAAAATAGGGCGAGTGATAAACTACACAAAATAGTGCGACACACAAAATAGCGCAAGTGTGAACTGCACAAAACAGTGGGATGCATAAAATAGCGCGAGTGATAAACTGCACAAAACAGTGCGACGCGCAAAATAGCGCGAGTGATAAACTGCACAAAACAGTGCGACACGCAAAATAGAGCGTGTGTGAACTGCACAAAACAGTGCAACGCGCAAAATAGCGCGAGTGAGAAATTGCACAAAACAGTGCGACGCGCAAATTAGCGCGAGTGTGAACTGCAGAAAACAGTACGACGCGCAAAATAACGCGAGTGATAAAAAGCACAAAACAGTGCGACGCGCAAAATAGCGCGAGTGATGAACCGCACAAAATAGTGCGACGCCCAAATTAGCGCGAGTGTGAACTGCACAGAGCAGTGCGACGCGCAAAATAGCGCGAGTGATAAGCTGCACAAAACAGCGACGCGGAAAGTGGCGCGAGTGATAAACTGCACAAAACACTGCGACGCGCAAAATTGCGCAAGTGATAAACTGCACCAAACAGTGCGACGCGCAAAATAGCGCGAGTGTGAACTGCACAAAACAGTGCGACGCGCAAAATAGGGCGAGTGATAAACTACACAAAATAGTGCGATGCACAAAATAGCGCAAGTGTGAACTGCACAAAACAGTGGGATGCATAAAATAGCGCGAGTGATAAACTGCACAAAACAGTGCGATGCGCAAAATAGCGCGAGTGATAAACTGCACAAAACAGTGCGACGCGCAAAATAGAGCGAGCGTGAACTGCACAAAACAGTGCGACGTGCAAAATAGCGCGAGTGAGAAATTGCACAAAACAGTGCGACGCGCAAATTAGCGCGAGTGTGAACTGCACAAAATAGTGCGACGCGCAAAATAGCGCGAGTGTGAACTGCACAAAACAGTACGACGCGCACAATAGCGTGAGTGATAAACTGCACAAAACAGTGCGACACGCAAAATAGCGCGAGTGATGAACTGCACAAAATAGTGCGGCGCGCAAATTAGCGCGAGTGTGAACTGCACAAAACAGTGCGACGCGCAAAATAGGGCGAGTGATAAACTGCACAAAATAGTGCGACGCGCAAAATAGCGCGAGTGTGAAGTGCACAAAACAGCGCGACGCATAAAATAGCGCGAGTGATAAACTGCCCAAAACAGTGCGACGCGCAAAATAGCGCGAGTGATAAACTGCACAAAACAGTGCGACGCGTAAAATAGCGCGAGTGATAAACTGCACAAAACACTGCGACGGGCAAAATAGCGCGAGTGATAAACTGCAGAAAATAGTGCAACGCGCAAAATAGCGCGAGTGTGAACTGCACAAAACAGTGCGACGCGCAAAATAGGGCGAGTGATAAACTGCACAAAATAGTGCGACACGCAAAATAGCGCGAGTGTGAACTGCACAAAATAGTGGGATGCATAAAATAGCGCGAGTGATAAACTGCACAAAACAGAGCGACGCGCAAATTAGCGCTAGTGTGAACACAAAACAGTGCATCGCACAAATTAGCGTGAGTGTGAACACAAAATAGGGCGTCGCACAAATTAGCGCGAGTGCGAACGGCACAAAACAGTGCGACGCGCAAAATAGCACGAGTGATAAGCTGCACAAAATAGCGGCGCGCAAAGTGGCGCGAGTGATAAACTGCACAAAACACTGCGATGCGCAAAATAGCGCGAGTGATAAACTATACAAAACAGTGCGACGCACAAAATAGCGCGAGTGTGAACTGCACAAAACAGTGCGACGTACAAAATAGGGCGAGTGATAAACTACACAAAATAGTGCGACGCGTAAAATAGCTCAATTGTGAACTGCACAAAACAGTGCGACGCATAAAATAGCGCGAGTGATAAACCGCACAAAACAGTGCGACGCGCAAAATAGCGCGAGTGATAAACTGCACAAAACAGTGCGACGCGCAAAATAGCGCGAGGGTGAACTGCACAAAATAGTGCGACGCGCAAAATAACGGGAGTGAGAAACTGCACAAAACAGTGCGATGAGCAAAATAGCGCATGTGTGAACTGCACAAAACAGTGCGACGCGCAAAATAGCACGAGTGTGAACTCCGCAGAACAGTGCGAAGTGCAAAATAGCGCGAGTGATAAATAGCACAAAACAGTGCGACGCGCAAAATAGCGCGAGTGTGAACTGCAGAAAACAGTGCGACGCACAAAATAACGCGAGTGTGAACTGCACAAAACAGTGCGACGCGCTCCGCAAAACAGTGTGACGCGCAAAATAGCGCGAGTGATAAACTGCACAAAACAGTGCGATGCGCAAAATAGCGCGAGTGATATACTGTACAAAACTGCGCGACGCGCAAAATAGCGCGAGCGTCAACTCCACAAAATAGTGCGACGCGCAAAAAAGCGCGAGTGATAAACTGCACAAAACAGTTCCACGTGCAAAATAGCGCGAGTGATAAACTACACAAAACTGTGCG
Organism: Camellia japonica; assembly: GCA_030407325.1. NCBI lineage: Eukaryota > Viridiplantae > Streptophyta > Magnoliopsida > Ericales > Theaceae > Camellia > Camellia japonica. Next base: position 66,804 of record JAPPVO010003983.1, on the reverse strand, counting down.
ACGCGCAAAATAGCACGAGTGTGAACTCCGCAAAACAGTGCGAAGTGCAAAATAGCGCGAGTCATAAACTGCACAAAACAGTGCGACGCGCAAAATTGCGCGAGTGTTAAGCTGCACAAAACATTGCGACGCGCAAAATAGCGCGAGTGATAAACTGCACAAAACACTGCGACGTGCAAAATAGCGCGAGTGATAAACTACACAAAACAGTGCGATGCGCAAAATAGCGTGAGTGATAAACTGCACAAAATGGTGGGAGCCATAAAACAGCGCGACTGTGAACTGCACAAAACAGTGGGATGCATAAAATAGCGCGAGTGATAAGCTGGAGAAAACAGTGTGACGCGCAAAATGGCGCGAGTGATAAACTACACAAAACAGTGCGATGCGCAAAATAGCGCGAGTGATAAACTGCACAAAACAATGCGACGCGCAAAATAGCGCGAGTGATAAACTGCACAAAACAGTGCAACGGGCAAAATAGCGCGAGTGTGAACTGCACAAAACAGTACGACGCGCAAAATAGCGCGAGTGAGAAACTGCACAAAACAGTGCGACGCGCAAATTAGCGCGAGTGTGAACTGCACAAAACAGTGCAATGCGCAAAATAGCGTGAGTGATAAACTGCACAAAACAGTGCGACGCGCTAAATAGCGCGAGTGTGAACTGCACAAAACAGTGCGACGCGCAAAATAGCGCCAGTGATAAGCTGCACAACACAGTGCGACGCGCAAAATTGCGCGAGTGGTAAACTGCACAAAACACTGCGACGCGCAAAATAGCGCGAGTGATAACTTGCACAAAATAGAGCGACGCGCAAAATAGCGCGAGTGTGAACTGCACAAAACAGTGCGACGCGCAAAATAGGGCGAGTGATAAACTGCACAAAATAGTGCGACACGCAAAATAGCGCGAGTGTGAACTGCACAAAATAGTGGGATGCATAAAATAGCACGAGTGATAAACTGCACAAAACAGTGCGACGCGCAAAATAGTGCGAGTGATAAACTGCACAAAATAGTGCGACGCGCAAATTAGCGCAAGTGTGAACTGCACAAAACAGTGCGACGCGCAAAATAGCGCGAGTGATAAACTGCACAAAACAGTGCGACGCGGAAATTAGCGCGAGTGTGAACTGCACAAAACAGTGCGACGCGCAAAATAGCGTGAGTGATAAACTGCATAAAACAGTGCGACGCGCAAAATAGCGCGAGTGTCAACTGCCCAAAACAGTGCGACGCGCAAAATAGCGCGAGTGATAAGCTGCACAAAATAGTGCGACGCGCAAAATAGCGCGAGTGATAAACTGCACAAAACACTGCAAAGCGCAAAATAGCGCGAGTGATAACCTGCAGAAAACAGTGCGACCCGCAAAATAGCGCGAGTGTCAACTCCACAAAATAGTGCGACGCGCAAAACTGGGTGAGTGATAAACTGCACAAAATAGTGCGACGTGCAAAATAGCGCGAGTGTGAACCGCACAAAACAGTACGACGCGCAAAATAGCGCGAGTGATATGCTGCACAAAACAAGGCGACGCGCAAAATAGGGACTGCACAAAATAGTGCGACGCGCAAAATTGCGCGAGTGTGAACTGCACAAAACAACTGCGACGCGCAAAAGCGGGTGATAAACTGCACAAAACAATGCAACGCGCAAAATAGCCCAAGTGATAAACTGCACAAACAGTGCGACGCGCAAATTAGCGCGAGTGTCAACTGCAAAAACGGTGCGACGCGCAAATAGCGCGAGTGATAAACCGCACACAAAACAGTGGGATGCGCTAAATAGCGCGAGTGTGACCTGCACAAAACAGTGCGACGGGCAAAATATCGCGAGTGTGAACTGCACAAAACAGGGCGACGCGCAAAATCGCGCGAGTGTCAACCCACAAAACAGTGCGACTCGCAACTAGCGTGAGTGATAAACGCACAAAACAGTGGGACGCGCCAAATAGCGCAAGTGATAAACTGCACAAAACACTACGACAAGCAAAATAGGCGAGTGATAAACTGCACAAACAGTGCGACGTGCAAAATAGCGCGAGTGATAAACTGCACAAAAGAGTGCGACGCGAAAATACGCGAGTGTGAACCGCACAAAAACAGTGCGAAGCGCAAAATAGCGCGAGGGTGTGAACCGTACAAAATGGTGCGACACGGAAAATAGCGCGAGTGGGAACTGCACAAAAGAGTGTGACACGCAAAATAGCGCAAGTGATCAACTGCACAAAACAGTGCGACGCGCAAAATAGCGCGAGTGAACCGCACAAAACAGTGCGAAGCGCAAATAGCGCGAGGGTGAACGCACTAAACAGTGACGCGCAAAATAGCGCGAGTGGGAACTGCACAAAACAGGGCGACGCGCAAAATAGCGCAAGTGGGAATTGCACAAAACAATGCGATGCACAAAATTGCGCGAGTGTGAACTCCACAAAACAGTGCGAAGTGCAAAATAGCGCGAGTGATAAACTGCACAAAACAATGCGACGCGCAAAATAACGCGAGTGTGAACTGTAGAAAACAGTGTGACGCGCAAAATAGCGCGAGTGATAAGCTGCACAAAACAGCGACGCGCAAAGTGACGCGAGTGTGAACTGCACAAAACACTGCGACGCGCAAAATAGCGCGAGTGATAAACTGCACAACACAGTGCGACGCGCAAATTAGCGCGAGTGTGAACTGCACAAAACAGTGCAATGCGTAAAATATCGTGAGTGATAAACTGCACAAAACAGTGCGACGCGCTAAATAGTGCGAGTGTGAACTGCACAAAACAGTGCGACGCGCAAAATAGCGCCAGTGATAAGCTGCACAACACAGTGCGACGCGCCAAATTGCGCGAGTGGTAAACTACAAAACACTGCGACGCGCAAAATGCGCGAGTGAATAACTTGCACAAAATAGAGCGACGCGCAAAATAGCGCGAGTGTGAACTGCACAAAACAGTGCGACGCGCAAAATAGGGCGAGTGATAAACTGCACAAATAGTGCGACACGCAAAATAGCGCGAGTGTGAACTGCACAAAATAGTGGATGCATAAAATAGCAAGAGTGATAAACTGCACAAAACAGTGCGACGCGCAAAAATAGTGGAGTGATAAACTGCACAAAATAATGCGACGCGCAAATTAGCGCAAGTGTGAACTGCACAAACAGTGCGACGCGCAAAATAGCGCGAGTGATAAACTGCACAAAACAGTCCGACGCGAAATTAGCGCGAGTGTGAACTGCACAAAACAGTGCGATGCGCAAAATAGCGTGAGTGAAAACTGCATAAAACGTGCGCGCGCAAAATAGCGCGAGTGTCAACTGCCCAAAACAGTGCGACGCGCAAAATAGCGCGAGTGATAAGCTGCCAAAAACAGTGTGACGCGCAAAATAGCGCGCGATGATAAACTGCACAAACACTGCAAAGCGCAAAATAGCGCGAGTGATAACTTGCAGAAAACAGTGCGACGCGCAAAATAGCGCGAGTGTCAACTCCACAAAATAGTGCGACGCGCAAAACAGGGTGAGTGATAAACTGCACAAAATAGTGCGACGTGCAAAATAGCGCGAGTGTGAACCGCACAAAACAGTACGACGCGCAAAATAGCGCGAGTGATATGCTGCACAAAACAGTGCGACGCGCAAAATAGGGACTGCACAAAATAGTGCGACGCGCCAAATTGCGCGAGTGTGAACTGCACAAAACAATGCGACGCGCAAAATAGCACGAGTGATAAACTGCACAAAACAGTGCGACGCAAAATAGCCCGAGTGATAAACTGTACAAAACAGTGCGACGCGCAAATTAGCGCGAGTGTCAACTGCACAAAACAGTGCGACGCGCAAAATAGCGCGAGTGATAAACTGCACAAAACAGTGGGACGCGCTAAATAGCGCGAGTGTGAACTGCACAAAACAGTGCGACGGGCAAAATATCGCGAGTGTGAACTGCACAAAACAGGGCGACGCGCAAAATCGCGCGAGTGTCAACTCCACAAAACAGTGCGACGCGCAAACTAGCGCGAGTGATAAACAGCACAAAACAGTGGGACGCGCCAAATAGCGCAAGTGATAAACTGCACAAAACACTGCGACAAGCAAAATAGCGCGAGTGATAAACTGCACAAAACAGTGCGACGTGCAAAATAGCGCGAGTGATAAACTGCACAAAACAGTGCGACGCGAAAAATAGCGCGAGTGTGAACCGCACAAAACAGTGCGAAGCGCAAAATAGCGCGAGGGTGAACCGTACAAAACGGTGCGACATGGAAAATAGCGCGAGTGGGAACTGCACAAAAGAGTGTGACACGCAAAATAGCGCAAGTGATCAACTGCACAAAACAGTGCGACGCGCAAAATAGCGCGAGTGCAAACCGCACAAAACAGTGCGAAGCGGAAAATAGCGCGAGGGTGAACCGCACTAAACAGTGCGAGCGAAATAGCGCGAGTGGGAACTGCAAAAGAGGCGACGCGCAAAATAGCGCAAGTGGGAATTGCACAAAACAATGCGATGCACAAAATAGCGCGAGTGTGAACTCCACAAAACAGTGCGAAGTGCAAAATAGCGCGAGTGATAAACTGCACAAAACAATGCGACGCGCAAAATTGCGCGAGTGTGAACTGTAGAAAACAGTGTGACGCGCAAAATAGCGTGAGTGATAAGCTGCACAAAACAGCGACGCGCAAAGTGACGCGAGTGATGAACTGCACAAAACACTGCGACGCGCAAAATAGCGCGAGTGATAAACTGCACAACACAGGCGAGCGCAAAATAGGGCGAGTGATAAACTACACAAAATAGTGTGACGCGCGAAATAGCTCAAGTGTGAACTGCACAAAACAGTGCGACGCATAAAATAGCACGAGTGATAGACTGCACAAAACAGTGCGACGCGCAAAATAGCGCGAGTGATACACTGCACAAAACAGTGCGACGCGCAAAATAGCGCGAGTGTGAACTGCACAAAACAGTGGGATGCACAAAATAGCGCGAGTGATAAACTGCACAAAACAGTGCGACGCGCCAAATAGCGCGAGTGATAAACTGCCCAAAATAGTGCGAAGCGCAAAATAGCGCGAGTGATAAACTACATAAAACAGTGGGACGCGCCAAATAGCGCAAGTGGTAAACTGCATAAAACACTGCGACACGCAAAATAGCGCGAGTGATAAACTGCACAAAATAGTGCGACGCGCAAAATAGCGCGAGTGTGAACTGCACAAAACAGTGCGATGCGCAAAATAGGGCGAGTGATAAACTGCACAAAATAGTGCGACGCGCAAAATAGCGCGAGTGTGAACTGCACAAAACAGTGGGATGCATAAATTAGCGCGAGTGATAAGCTGGAGAAAACAGTGTGACGCGCAAAATGGCGCGAGTGATAAACTACACAAAACAGTGCGACGCACAAAATAGCGCGAGTGATAAACTGCACAAAACAATGCGACGCGCAAAATAGCGCGAGTGATAAACTGCACAAAACAGTGCAACGGGCAAAATAGCGCGAGTGTGAACTGCACAAAACAGAACGACGCGCAAAATAGCGCGAGTGAGAAACTGCACAAAACAGTACGACGCGCAAAATAGCGTGAGTGAGACACTGCACAAAACAGTGCGACGCGCAAAATAGCGCCAGTGATAAGCTGCACAAAACAGTGCGATGCGCAAAATAGCGCGAGTGAGAAACTGCACAAAACAGTGCGACGCGCAAATTAGCGCGAGTGTGAACTGCACAAAACAGTTGCAATGCGCAAAAATAGTCGTGATGATAAACTGCACAAAACAGTGCGACGCGCAAAATAGCGCGAGTGTGAACTGCACAAAACAGTGCGACGCGCAAAATAGCGCCAGTGATAAGCTGCACAAAACAGTGCGATGCGCAAAATAGCGCGAGTGATAAACTGCACAAAACACTGCGACGCACAAAATAGCGCGAGTGATAACTTGCACAAAACAGTGCGATGCGCAAAATAGCGCGAGTGTGAACTGCCCAAAACAGTGCGACGCGCAAAATAGGGCAAGTGATAAACTGCACAAAATAGTGCGACACGCAAAATAGCGCGAGTGTGAACTACACAAAATAGTGGGATGCATAAAAAAGCGCGAGTGATAAACTGCACAAAACAGTGCGACGCGCAAAATAGTGCGAGTCATAAACTGCACAAAACAGTGCGACGCGCAAAATAGCGCGAGTGATAAACTGCACAAAACAGTGCGACGCGGAAATTACCGCGAGTGTCAACTGCCCAAAACAGTGTGACGCGCAAAATAGCGCGAGTGATAAGCTGCACAAAACAGTGCGACGCGCAAAATAGCGCGAGTGATAAACTGCACAAAACACTGCAACGCGCAAAATAGCGCGAGTGATAACCTGCAGAAAACAGTGCGACGCGCAAAATAGCGCGAGTGTCAACTCCACAAAATAGTGCGACGCGCAAAACAGGGTGAGTGATAAACTGCACAAAATAGTGCCACGTGCAAAATAGCGCAAGTGTGAACCGCACAAAACAGTACGACGCGCCAAATAGCGCGAGTGATATGCTGCACAAAACAGTGCGACGCGCAAAATAGGGACTGCAGAAAATAGTGCGACGCGCAAAATTGCGCGAGTGTGAACTGCACAAAACAATGCGACGCGCATTATAGCGCGAGTGATAAACTGCACAAAACAGTGCGACGCGTAAAATAGCACGAGTGATAAACTGCACAAAACAGTGCGACGCGCAAATTAGCGCGAGTGTGAACTGCACAAAACAGTGCGACGCGCAAAATAGAGTGAGTGATAAACTGCACAAAACAGTGGGACGCGCTAAATAGCGCGAGTGTGAACTGCACAAAACAGTGCGACGGGCAAAATATCGCGAGTGTGAACTGCACAAAACAGGGCGACGCGTAAAATCGCGCGAGTGTCAACTCCACAAAACAGTGCAACGCGCAAACTAGCGCGAGTGATAAACAGCACAAAACAGTGGGACGCGCCAAATAGCGCAAGTGATAAACTGCACAATACACCGCGAGAAGCAAAATAGCGCGAGTGATAAACTGCAAAAAACAGTGCGACGCAAAAAATAGCGCGAGTGTGAACCGCACAAAACAGTGCGAAGCGCAAAATAGCGCGAGGGTGAACCGCACAAAACGGTGCGACGCGGAAAATAGCGCGAGTGGGAACTGCACAAAAGGGTGTGACATGCAAAATAGCGCGAGTGATAAACTGCACAAAACAGTGCGACGCGCAAAATAGCGCGAGTGTGAACCGCACAAAACAGTGCGAAGCGCAAAATAGCGCGAGGGTGAACCGCACTAAACAGTGCGACGCGCAAAATAGCGCGAGTGGGAACTGCACAAAAGAGGGCGACGCGCAAAATAGCGCAAGTGGGAACTGCACAAAACAATGCGATGCACAAAATAGCGCGAGTGTGAACTCCACAAAACAGTGCGAAGTGCAAAATAGCGCGAGTGATAAACTGCACAAAACAATGCGACGCACAAAATAGCGCGAGTGTGAACTGCAGAAAACAGTGTGACGCGCAAAATAGCGCGAGTGATAAGCTACACAAAACAACGACACGCAAAGTGACGCGAGTGATAAACTGCACAAAACACTACGACGCACAAAATAGCGCGAGTGATAAACTGCACAACACAGTGCGACGCGCAAAATAGCGCGAGTGTGAACTGCACAAAACAGTGCGACGCGCAAAATAGGGCGAGTGATAAACTACACAAAATAGTGTGACGCGCGAAATAGCTCAAGTGTGAACTGCACAAAACAGTGCGACGCATAAAATAGCGCGAGTGATAGACTGCACAAAACAGTGCGACGCGCAAAGTAGCGCGAGTGATAAACTGCACAAAACAGTGCGACGCGCAAAATAGCGCGAGTGTGAACTGCACAAAACAGTGGGATGCACAAAATAGCACGAGTGATAAACTACACAAAACAGTGCGACGCGCCAAATAGCGCGAGTGATAACTACACAAAACAGTGGGACGCGCCAAATAGCGCAAGTAGTAGACTGCACAAAAAACTGCGACGCGTAAAATACCGCGAGTGTGAACTGCACAAAACAGTGCGACGCGTAAAATAGCGCGAGTGTGAACTGCTCAAAACAGTGCGACGCGCAAAATAGCGCGAGTGATAAACTGCACAAAACAGTGCGACGAGCAAATTAGCGCGAGTGTGAACTGCACAAAACAGTGCGACGCGCAAAATAGCGCGACTGAGAAATTGCACAAAACAGTGCGACGCGCAAATTAACGCGAGTGTGAACTGCACAAAACAGTGCGACCCGCAAAATAGCGCGAGTGTGAACTGCACAAAACAGTGCAACGCGCAAAATAGCGCGGGTGATAAACTGCACAAAACAGTGCGACGAGCAAATTAGCGCGAGTGTGAACTGCACAAAACATTGCGACGCGCAAAATAGCGCGAGTGATAAACTGCACAAAACAGTGCGACGCGCAAAATAGCGCGAGTGTGAACTGCACAAAACAGTGTGACGCGCAAAATAGCGCGAGTGTGAACTGCACAAAACAGTGCGACGCGCAAATTAACGCAAGTGATAAGCCGCACAAAACAGTCCGATGCGCAAAAATAGCGCGAGTGATAAATTGCACAAAACAGTGCGACGCACAAAATAGCGCGAGTGTGAACTGCACAAAACAGTGGGATGCATAAAATAGCGCGAGTGATAAACTGCACAAAACAGGGCGACGCGCAAAATAGCGCGAGTAATGAACCGCACAAAATAGCGCGACGCGCAAAATAGCGCGAATGTGAATTGCACAAAACAGTGCGACATGCAAATTAGCGCGAGTGTGAACTGCACAAAACAGTGCGACACGCAAAATAGCGCGAGTGATAAACTACACAAAACAGTGCGACGGCCAAAATAGGGCGAGTGTGAACTGCACAAAACAGTGCGACGCGCAAAATAGCGGGAGTGATAAGCTGCACAAAACAGTGCGACGCGCAAAATAGCGCGTGAGATAAGCTGCACAAAACAGTGCGACGCGCAAAATAGCGCGAGTGATAAACTGCACAAAACAGTGCGACGCGCAAAATAGCGCGAGTGATAAACTGCACAAAACAGTGCGACGCGCAAAATAGCGCGAGTGTGAACTGCACAAAACAGTGCGATGCACAAAATAGGGCGAGTGATAAACTGCACAAAATAGTGCGACGCGCAAAATAGCACGAGTGTGAACTGCATAAAACAGTGGGATGCATAAAATAGCGCGAGTGATAAACTGCACAAAACAGTGCGACGCGCAAAATAGCGCGAGTGATAAACTGCATAAAACAGTGCGACGCGCAAAATAGCGCGAGTGTGAATTGCACAAAACAGTGCGACGCGCAAAATAGCGCGAGTGAGAAACTGCACAAAACAGTGCGTCGTGCAAATTAGCGCGAGTGTGAACTGCACAAAACAGTGCGACGCGCAAAATAGGGCTAGTGATAAACTACACAAAATAGTGCGATGCGCAAAATAGCGCAAGTGTGAACTGCGCAAAACAGTGGGATGCATAAAATAGCGCGAGTGATAAACTGCACAAAACAGTGCGACGCGCAAAATAGCGCGAGTGTGAACTGCACAAAACAGTGGGATGCACAAAATAGCGCGAGTGATAAACTGCACAAAACAGTGCGACGCGCCAAATAGCGCGAGTGATAAACTGCCCAAAATAGTGCGACACGCAAAATAGCGCGAGTGATAAACTACACAAAACAGTGGGACGCGCCAAATAGCGCAAGTGGTAAACTGCACAAAACACTGCGACACGCAAAATAGCGCGAGTGATAAACTGCACAAAACAGTGCGACGCGCAAAATAGCGCGAGTGTGAACTGCACAAAACAGTGCGATGCGCAAAATAGGGCGAGTGATAAACTGCACAAAATAGTGCGACGCGCAAAATAGCGCGAGTGTGAACTGCACAAAACAGTGGGATGCATAAAATAGCGCGAGTGATAAATGTAACCGCGCCCTGGGGCCTCACTCTACAGTTCGGACTCCCTGTTTTGTTTGTGTTGTGGTTCGTAATCTGAACCAAAGAGTCCAACTCTGGCAAATTGTTTGAGAAAACAGATTTTTGAAAAGTAGTGCCAAACATGGACTGCTTTGCCAGATACAGAGTCGCCACCTAAATATTTTTTTTAAAATGGGAAATTTAGGAAACCCTGACTCGGTGCCGAAGGCCACATGTCCGTCATCACCAAATGTCTTGGCTCTGGAGCTTGGGTACGATCGGGGAAGGTCAGCTATGAGCACCCCCTTTTGCCCGGTCCGAAGACCGGCCTCTACTAACCGTGATATCCGATTTTGAAAACATTATGCGTTCTTATCCCAATTATTAGCCTAGAATTTATATATTATGCGCACAGCAAAACAAGTATAGACTAGATTGCCTAATTTGGAAATAAGCATTGCATACCCATTTTCTTTGAAAATGTTTTGGAATTGCTACTCGCAAGTAGGCTAAAATACGGATTTCAATGAGTTATTCCAACTCAAGCAATCCAACCTCCACCCACAGGCATTCAAACAGTTTATCTCACATAAGCACTTAGCCGCATGGTAAGCATACTGTCATGGCAACATTCACATGTGGTATGTTTAAAGCGTAAAATACTTACATTGTACTTCGTGCCAGAACAACAAACTAGTTAGCAAACATGCATGCCCTAGTTCATGTTAGAGTGACTAATGCAACACATACAGCATGTGATTAGGATAGGTTCGCTAACCCTAAAATGGCACGTTAAATGCTACAACTATCACGTATTCAATTTGGAATTGAAAGTACGATGCAGTTTGTATGATGTACCGAGCCGGTGCATGTAAACAAATGCATGGATGCACGCATGCATTTGCATAAGGTATGCTAAAAATAACGTGCCCTAATCTACCATCATAAGCAGGTAATAAAAGGGAAGAAAGAAGTGGGGGTTGGAAGACATACACACACCTACGCACACTTATTACAATTATGCCCTCACACGGAGGGACCAAAAGAATATACTAATAATTAACTACGCAAGCTAATTAAATTACAAACCCATTAAATTAATTAAGCAGATTAATTAATCTAATTAAAGCAGTAAACCCCTCGGGGAGAGGGCCGGATGCGGCGCGTGTTCGGGACTTGCTCGGAATCGCGCTACCGTGCAAAGTCTGCCTCTGTTTTCCCTGCTTTCCTCCTCTGAAGACTGCCAAAGTCTCGGGACTGCTCCCTTGAATCATGGGGATCACCACCGGCTGAGGGGAAACACCACCGGCTGAAGTATGTGGCCACCGGCACTGAATTCATCCATCGGCCATCAATATACTGCCGGTCGGCACTAAATACTGCCGGCCGGCACTGAATGTCTGCAGAACCTGCAACTCACAGCAGCGGGCAACAACTTGCATGGTAATGCAATTCAAGCAATTTATGCACCAAACACACTCCTTATCATGTTAATGACTCAAAGGAGCATGTGCCTCGATTCTCGGACCACCAATCACGGATTTCCATGCATGATGGCCCAAGGAACCAAGTATGCAACTTTAATTTCAAATGCATGCAAAACCAACAAACATAAAGCCCAATCCCCATCACTAAATCAAGGGACAAGACATGCATGCAAGATGCATTACAACCTAATCATGTTAGCTAAGGATGCAACATGAGTATGTGAACAAACAATGCAAGCACATAAGCAAACATGAGGTAAGCATACAAGCAAGCAAATGATGGTCTTAAACATGACTTAAGCAACTCTAATTAGGCATAAAACACTGGCCAAAATGCAAAGGAAATGAGACCAAACACACATACACACATGCACATGTCAAGGCACAAACCTAAGTATTAAGCAAGCGACTTCCAAGCACACTTAAAAGAGGCTAAGTGTGGACAACTAACATGCATTGTAAAGCTCTGAAATTCATGCTAAACATGGTGCCAAACCAATCAACAAAGCAAGCTAAATATGCAATTAAAGGCCCAAGCACTTAAGGCAAGCCAAGGGGCTTAAACCAAGGTCAAACCCACCAAGCCTCACAAGGCCAAGGGGACTCAAAACAGGTCAAAGGCAGACCTAAACAACACCCAAGGAACACCTAGATAGCATCTAAATGGTCCAAGCATAAAGGCACATACAAAGGCCAAAACATGAAGCACACAACATGCACTTTCAAAGCTTCAAAGAGGCATGCAAGGCAAACATATGAACATGTTAAATGGACTGAAATAACATGGCAAATGGTCTCAAACCATTGAAATGATGCAAACAAGGCATGCCACACATTCATGCTCAAGACTAGCAAGCCTAAAATGCAAAGAGGCTATACTAAGCATGCCAAGACCATCCCAAACACTTATGGACAGACCTAAAACATGTCAAGATAAGCACAAAATCTTCATGAATCTAAGCCTAAAGCATGCTCAAATTAGGGCTAACAACCTAAGGCATGTTAAGGCAATACAAGGCATTACATGGCAACTATGCTAAGCATGCATAAGGGACCAAAACCAACTCTTAGCAATGTCATATCATGGCATAATAAACACAAAATGCAGCCTAGACATGCTCAACACACACACCAACAAAGGCTTCCTCAAGAGGCCAAAACTTGTCCTTTTCAAGGACAACAAGGAGAGGGGGTGGCCCTCTCCTCTTGGGACTTCAAAGCATCATCTTCACCACTGAAATCCCTCAAGATTTCAGTGGTGAAGAGACCTCAACACCAAAATCCCGGAGCTCTCACAAATAGCACAAAATGAGGCCTTTTCAAGGCCTAAGGGTGGTCAAACCCTTCCAAAGCACAAAACACTCTTAACCAACAATAAAGAGGACCAAAAACCAGAACTTTTATGTGTTGATCACCAAGCACAAAAATAGTTCTAAGCTATGTAAAAATGGAGTGCAAAAAAGGGGTAAAAAGGGGTAGTTTCTTACCCTTGAAGACCACCTTCACAAAGGTTGATGTTGTTGCTTCCTTGAGCTCAAATCCAACCAAAAACTTCAAGAACCAGCCCTTAGAACCTCAGTAACCAAAGGAAGGTGAAACACTAGGTGTTGATGAGCAATAGTAAGTCACAAACACCTAGTGTACAAATAAGAGGGAAGAAGAGAGATGGGATAGATACAAAACTTCTAACCTAAAACCAGAGCTTCTTCTCTATCTAAAATGTCTAAAAATCCAAACTTCTTCCAACCTTGAGCCAAGAGGAGGAAGGGTCCTCTTATAGGCAACTAGACTTACAAGTTAAGCTAACCAAGAGGCTCATCCCTCCATACACGTGTATGGAGGGGAAACAAATGCTATAAAGCTGTCTGAAAATATCTCCAAAAACAGCTGTAAAGTAGTCGGCAGGGTAAAATGGTCATTTTGCCTAAATTGACTGCCGACCGGCACAAAAGAGTGCCGACCGGCACAATATAGTGCCGATGGCAACACCAACCAGCCGGTGGCCTCTAGCCACTGCCGGTGGTGTGTGGGGATGCCTCACAAGGCATTCCCTGCCCCTCCAAGGCAAACACAAGTGTTTGGTGCAAAACTAGACACAAAACAGTCGAGTTTGGGGATCCTGAGGCAAGGTGCGTAGCCGAGAACCCCGGGAACTCCAAACGAACACGAACATGGATAATCACCGAGTGTTCAAGCGGGACGTCTAGGTCTTGAGGACGGTCAAAAATTGGGTGTCTACAGTTGCCCCTCTTTGACAGAACTCGAAAGTCATAACAATGACGGGAGTGAATGTCAAAGCCCAGAGACGACCCATTTTTGGCAAGGCCGAAGACTTGGACAAACATACAAAGCGCAAATGGTTGAACTCGCAAGCTGCCTACGTATCCCTTTAGGAATCAAACCAGCGTAGTTCAGGCACAGGCATACAAGCCGCAGATAAGGTATGAGCCCGTAGGCGGGGGCAAGATGCAACTGACGATGCAAAAGGCCGAGCATAACTTATGATCATGCAAAGAAAGCTGTAATGAAGCACACATGCGACAGTTATAAGCTAGCATGCACCAATCTACACTACAATGCAGAAAGGATGTAAGAGAATTATGCAATTCTCAATACGTCTCACTCGGAGAATACAATACCTGTGCGGCTCGTCCGGTTGCACCGGCCTCAAATGAGCCGTACATACAATATCGTGCCTGAAAAGAAAACAAACTTAACAGGTACAATGTTGTTAGCAACATGCATGACAATGCGATGATGAATGCAAAATGATATGCAATATATACAAAACTATGTATAAATAATGCAAATGATATGCAATGCAATTGAAACCATGCAAACTACATGTAGGGCAATTGAATCATGATTCAATCGTGAGCGATTCGAAACCACACAAATGTCAAATAGGTTGATGGAAGTAATAAGTCCGTCTACCATAGAAAAGGTGCCGCAACCTCAAACCAACATACCAACGTGGAATAGGCGCGATACACATGCAGAACTATGAGTGATGTAGACGGACACAAGGACGAGTATTGGGTGGAATGACATAAGTGGGGTGACGACCCGCTGAGGAAAGAACAATGATCCTAATGCCGGATGCAACAATTACACTACAATGTAATATGCGATTATGGCGCGCGGGCCAAACCGTATCTCGCTTAGGAAAGGCATGCACACATACAAACCATGTCTGACACAGAAAAGGTGCCGCAACCTCAAACCAACATACCAGCGTGGAGTAGGCGTGATGCACATGCAGAACTGTGCTTTGACGTGAAAAGTATGGACACATACCAGACCAAGCTCAACAAGGAAAGGTGCAAGCCATAAATGGAAGGGGATGCAGTGGATGCATGCAACTACAATGGATACAATGGATATGGCACGCAGGCCAAACCAAGTTTTTCCTAGGAAAGGCATGTACACGTACAAGCCATGTCTAGCACAGAAAAGGTGCCGCTACCCTCAAACCAACATACCAACGTGGAATAGGCGCGTACACATGCAGAACTGTGTTTTGACGTGAAAAGTATGGACACATACCAGACCAAGCTCAACAAGGAAAGGCGCAAGCCATAAATGGAAGGTGATGCAGTGGATGCATGCAACTACAATGCAATGGAAATAGATATTTACAGAAAATGCATGACATATGCACTATACTACAATGATGATGCATGACATATGCATGGGTTTTTTTGTTTTTTGAATTTTTTTTGAAATGCATGACATATGCAAAATCTAGAATGATGCATGACATATGCAGTATGATGCAACGACTATGATTGCAGCTTTCCCTATCTTACCAACAGGGTGATATACTAGGTTGGTTCAGTATCCAGAATTGAGGCGTAAACATGCCGCCTCAACCTATGGGGCTTCCATACAGATTTCGAGCCGAGGGTACACCCTCTGGGTATTTAAACCAGACTTTAGTCTCGGAGATCCCGAACCTTTGCATTCTAGGCATAAGCCGTTCGAACTCTAGTTTTCACCGTCCCAGTTGGTCTTCTAGGAACTCACCGCAAACACAGGCTGGTGGCTTTACCAGACCACCGGAAGTCGTTCGAGCACGACAAACACCAAAGGAATTGCACCTTCAGAGGATTTAAGGTCTCCTAGACCGGGATGCAATGAACAATGCAATGAGATGCGCAGAATAGCGCGATGGAATGCATGCAAAATGCAATGAGATGCACCTTAGTGCACCGAAGGCCTTGCACCTCCCGAGGATTTAAGGTCTCCTAGACCGCGCAGGCTTAAGGTCTCGCCAGACCCGAGGGGCAATGCATGACAATGCAATGTATAATGCAAGTGAGACACGCATGCCAGGGAGGAATGAAAAATGATATGTAAATGAGACACGCATGCCTCAAAGGATTTGAGGCACACGTACCCCAAGATTTGAACTGAAATGTAGATCGAAAGATGCATGACAATGTGAAAGAACAAAAGTGCGTAACAACGCGCATCTTTCAAAATGCACACCGAAGGTCTTGCACCTTCCGAGGATTTAAGGTCTCCTAGACCGTGCGTGTTTAAGGTCTCGCCAGACCCGGGGGGCGTGTTTAAGGTCTCGTCAGACCGTACGAAAAACAATGAGGTGCGCAAAATAGCGCGATAAAATGCAAAATGAGATGCAAGATGAGGCACGCATACCTCATGGATGCAAAATGCAAAATATAATGCAAATGAAATGCAAAGTGAGGCACACATACCTCAAGATACAAAATGCGAAATGAAATGCAAATGAAATGCAAAGTGAGGCACACATACCTCAGGATGCAAAATGCGAAATGAACATGCAAATGAAATGCAAAGTGAGGCACACATACCTCAAGATGCAAAATGCGAAATGAACATGCGAATGAAATGCAAAGTGAGGCACACATACCTCAAGATGCAAAATGCGAAATGAACATGCAAATGAAATGCAAAGTGAGGCACACATACCTCAAGATGCAAAATGCGAAATGAACATGCAAATGAAATGCAAAGTGAGGCACACATACCTCAAGATGCAAAATGCGAAATGAACATGAGGCACGCATACCTCATTAGACGGAAAATGAAATGCAAAACGAAGCACGCGTACCTCGAGATGCAATGAAATGCAGGATGAAATGCAAAACGAGGCACGCGTACCTCGAGGTGCAATGAAATGCAAAATGAGGCACACATACCTCATTGAATGGAAAATGAAATGCAAAACGAGGCACGCGTACCTCGAGGTGCAAGGGAATGCAAAATGAAGTGCAAATGAGAGTGTGACACGCATGCCACATGAAGATGTAAAACGGTGCAAGTCGCAAGGGACGTGCAAGACGGTGCGATGCGTCGCACCGGACAATGTGATGGATGCGTGCAACGCACACGGGGCAACTTTTGAATCTTGTAAAAGACAAAAGGATACAAAAGGATACAATCTTTGCTTGAATCTGAGTGCCACGCACAGAAGACACGGTCCGAGGTCAAAACGGAGGCCGGTTGAGCTTCGGAGATGCACTCTCTTGCATTTTCTTGGGCTATGAAGACCAGAAACCACTCATATTGCCTAAAGAAGGCTGTGGGAACATCACCGGCTGGACTAGATGGCCACCGGCTGACCACCGGCTGTAGAAAAGTTCCACCGGCACAATATTGTGCCGACCGGCAGAAAGTTGCTGATCGGGGGCAGTTTTGACATTTCGACTTGGGTCTTTTAAAATAGGGTTTCTAAACCCTATTTTCTTACCTCTTCACCGCCGAAAATACTCTTTCCCTCTCTCTAGAGCCTTTCCTCCCCTCTTTTCCTTGGTTTCTTCGCGTTCCAAGCCTGTTTCGTTGTCGGATTCGCGATTTTCTTCGCGTTTCGGACATTTTCCACCGATTGAAATTCCGTTTCGAAGCATCCTTTGCTATTTCCACTTGTTCGGGACTTGTTCCCCTCGACTTCCTCTTCATTTCCGTGCCTTTCCATCTTCTGACCTTTCCGGCCATTTTCGACCCGCTTGGGGTTGACTTTTTCGGTTGACTTTTCACATTCCGGCTTTTCCGGCCATTTTCTCACTACCATTGCCATGGCTGACGATGTTCCACACGTCGGGACTCCCCCGGATCATGAGATGGATCCCGGGGTTGAGCTTCTCCCGTTGAGCGAGCGCCCATTCGACCCGGCGACCTACCGGCCGGCGACCCATGTTCTACCACCTGACGGACTACGCCAGTTTCGCACCTTCGACATGGCACTGGACCCGGAGCTCCTCCTGCGCGAGCCTACCTCTCACCTTTCCTTCGGCGCTTCCGAGGTAACATCTTTTCTCTGTTTTAATTTTCTGCACTGTAGAACCTTTTAACTGTCAACCGCCACAGCCGATTAGATTCTTTAATTGCTTAGTTCTGATACACTGATACACAGCCTATTGTAGTCGATCACAAACAAACTTGCAACTGATATCTGTTTAAGAACAACGCACGCACACATCGCACTAGCTT
This sequence comes from Camellia japonica, assembly GCA_030407325.1. Taxonomy (NCBI): domain Eukaryota; kingdom Viridiplantae; phylum Streptophyta; class Magnoliopsida; order Ericales; family Theaceae; genus Camellia; species Camellia japonica. Next base: position 48,881 of record JAPPVO010003983.1, on the reverse strand, counting down.
TGAACCACTCATACCACGGCACACACCGCATTTCACTGCAAACACCGACACCCGACAACTGTTTGAATCTGAAAATATGCACGCATGCCATATTTGCACTGAACCACTCAAACATGCTGACGCATCACACGTTGTAGTTCACTGTAAGCACACCGGCACCCAGCACTGTTTGAATCTAAAAACTCGCACGCATGCCAAATTTGCACTGATTGTGACTGTTTCTTCAAAACTGTACACTTCATACTGCTTTGCAACTATTTGTTTGAAAACAGGGAGATTCCCATACCATCCGCGGGTATGGGAATACCGTCGCTCGTGAGTGGTACGGCGAGCTTCCCGACGCGGTTCGACGTATCGTGGACCAGGCCAGCTTCGACACTTTCTGCAGGGGTCTGACCCGGCTTACCGCTTGCAGGCCTCTTCTAGCTACCCTGGCAGAGAGGTGGTAGGACACCACCGATTCATTTCACCTTTCCGCGGCAGGGGACATGACGATGACCCCTTATGACTTCTCGGTGCTCACAAGCATCGGGGTAGCGGGTGATCCGATCCCCTTTGATATCGATATGGACGAGTGGATCGCAGCTCAGGTCTACTTACTTGGCGCGGCTCCACCTCTTGTGCGCCCCGGCTTCGTCCGGTATTCCTGGTTCGAGGTGCAGTTCCGGGTGCAGCCTCTTCTTGTTGACGCAGCTCCGATGACTCAGGAGGCCGTTGAGAGATATGCACGCGGCTTCCTGATGTTTTTGTTCGGGACGACTCTCTTCGCCGACCGGGCGAACACAGTGTCCCTCTGCCTCCTCAGCGCACTGGTGGATGTTCGAGACATCTTGCGTTTCGATTGGGGCGGCGCCGCTCTTGCCACCCTTTACGGGTACATGAGCTCGGCTTCCCGCGGTAGTGGCCAGCTACTCGGAGGCTACTGGCGGGCTTGGGAGGTACGCTTTCTTTTCCTGCCTTTCATTTCTGTTCTTTATTTTCTATACTCTGTACACTGCACAACTGTAGTCTGCTTTACACTTGCTGTATACTATACACACGGCACATACATACTCTGCTTTACACTGACTGTACACTGCTCACACTGTACACTCTGCATAATACACTACACAACACACGGCTCTGCCATTTCTGCTTTCTATTCTGTATTCTGCTTTATCTGACAAATGCACTGGTATTCATCTTGCAGTTGTGGGTTTACGCCTACTTTCCTAGGCTCGCTCCTGTACCTGTGGCGGAGACCCCTCTGGTGGTCCCTTTCTCACGCCGTTTCGACGGGAGATGCACCCGGAGGCCACGGGAGACATTCAGTTTCTTCCGCCGCTACTTCGACACCATCACCCCTGCTGAGGTATGTTTTACTTGCAGTTCATTTAAGCTTCGCCTTTCCACTGTATATTTCACTAATAGTAGATAACAAACTGTATTGCATTTTCAGATCACCTGGCAGCCTTGGGCTCCACTGCCAGCCGTGGCGCGGGATCGATTTGCCGGTGCCGATGAGACCTCACGCTACCGGATTCTGCTCGAGGGCCCGGTCTGTCGAGCTTGGTACCTGGGCGAGCGCTTCTTGCGTCAGACCCTAGGCTTGCCTGAGCAGATAGTCCCGGTGCACCCTCCTGAGCACATGAGGGATACTGAGCGCTTTACTGCCGAGCAGATGGCGGACTACACCGTCGGCTGGGAGGCAGACGGCTTCAGAGGCGAGGGCAACTACTCGGAGTACGTCCGGACTTTCCTGATGCGTCCTCTGAGCAGCGGTCGCCGAGCTGAGCGGGAGAGAGTGGCGGCGCCAACGGCCGGAGTAGGAGCTGGAGGATCGAGGAGAGCTCGAGTCCGTGGCAGGGGCGGAGTGCAGAGGGGACGAGGGACCGGTTGGCCTGCTCTGCCCGCTTCATTGACTTTCAGAGGGAAGGGTGGGGCGACCTACCAGATCCCCTTCGCCCCTCCGCCGGCTGATCATGAGTTTGTTGGGGTCCCCGACTTGCCTCCGGTATGTGTTACTGCATTCTTCATCTTGCACTGTTATTTCATTTCGATTTATTTGATATTCCACAGAATATTGATGCATCTGATACTTTTGCAGGCGTCTTCTGAGTACACCCGGCAGTCATTGGAGATGAATGCCTCCATGATGGGGATGCTACAGCGGACATTCAACCTCCTGGCCCTCTACAGCATTCCGGTATGCCGTTTCTGACCACGGCCTCAAACCATACACAAACTGCTTTACATAATCTGATGCATAACACAATATCTGATAAACTGTTCGCGGCATCTGATACACTGTACTCACACACTGTATTCTGCACTGATTCACTGCTCACGGCATTCACATACACTGTACTCATACACTGCATTCTGCACTGCTCACGGCATTCACATACACTGTACTCATACACTGCATTCTACATTGATCACGACATTCTCAATATTCTGATGTGTTCACCTTTCATGCTTTTCAGCCTCCCTTCCAGATTCCTCCCGTGGGCGGCGCTCCAGCTGGACCTCCTATTTCTACTTGGGATGGCAGAGCATATCCCCGCACCAGAGGGGGGCGCGTTCATACCGGGAGTAGCTCGCGGGCTCCGGTTCCGGATGATGAGTCTGAGGCAGAGACAGAGGCAGAGGAGACTGATGATGGCTCAGACTCGAGCTCAGACGGTGATGCCCCTAGTGGTGCCCCTGTTGATGACGCTCCTGGACCTTCGTCCAGGAAGAGGACCAGGACAGATTGATGACCCCGGAGTCATTTTGGACATTTGATACAGATTTTTGCTTCTTCTTTCTTTTTTACATTTTCCCCTTTTGTTAGTAGTTAGGGTACTTTGTACTGCGGCAGGCAGATTTTGTTTCCAGAACTTATGTACTTGAAAGGATGATATGAAATGAAACAAACTTTTTATCTGAAAAAGTGTTTACATTTGTGTATATTTCATACCTTGCACTGCATTGCATCATATTACACCTCAAATGTAAATGATATTGATCTGTTGTCTGAAAATTGAGCATTTGCACTATGATAATCGGATAACCAACCAACTAACAGCAAACCACTCATACAAACCACTGCTTGAACTAAATACAGCCCACACTCTACTGGGGATTGATTTGCATACAGCCCATAACGCAGCACTTGGTTCATTCTGCACACAGCAAACCCTGAACAAATAACCCAATCTGACAAGACGGATCAGAAAACTGAAACGGTTGAAGTTGAAACACACCCGGATGTCCCAAATTTCCTTTTCTTCTCTTGCTTTGTACGAATGTAGAGAATGGCACAACATTCTGAGCGCAAACAATTGACTTTGGAAAAGGGTTCCACAACCGGGGTATCGAGCCTACAACTGAACACAGCGAGACAGACTCAAACAGAGAAACAAAAGGCACACGACCTGAGCACAACGAGACATACTTGAAAAGACTCAAAGCTAAAGCCGAATCGACAAATCAAAAGACACGACACACAGACATGTTTACAAAAGACCTCAAATCTCGAGGAGCCAATTTTCTGGGCATATTTCCCACCCTTTCTGATTTGTGATTCTCACATCACTCACTCGGCTCTTAGGCTCGGTTTTTCACTCAAAACCCTCTTCTTACTTTTTCTCTCTGCTTACACCTCTCTATTCTTTATTCTCTCATTTTTCATCCCTCCCCAGGGTGATTAATAGATGAATAGAAAGTCACAGGTTCACGCCCAACACTGTTAGCTCACGGCTATTTCTTCTGGTGAATATGGTGCCCTCTTGGCAAGCATGTTAGCGGGGGAAAGACAGACGACCTGACTCAACTGTGCCCCCCAGTTCATCACTTTGACCATTTTTTTGTTTTCTTCCTAAAACTTTTTGATCAAAAATGAGAGTCGGATCAACACACTTATTCGATTTTTGATTTGAAAATCACGCGAATCAGGCTGTGAGCACTGAAAATTTTCCTTTTGAGTCCAAACATGGTCCAATTTTGAAAAATGAAATAGTTTTTGAGAAAATAAGTCAACCTCAGTGAAAATTTTCAAAAACTATTTTTGCAAACACTCAATGCTCGACGAGCGCAAAACTTACCCTCGAGATATGCAATCTCGGATCGGAGGCGACGGAAAATTGCCCCTAGCTTAAAGGGGGATAAGGCAACGGAAAGTTGCCCCTGGTTTGGGCGGTAACTCGGGGCAACTTATGGCACTGTATGGCAACGGAAAGTTGCCCCTTGTTTGGATGATGCCGCGGCACATTGTAAGCCAGTCCTTGTTAACAACGATCGGGCCCTCGGACGCGGAGGAGACGAAGACGGTTTGAATCAATATATGGACACAGTCACCTGGAAGGCATTGGTGGTTGGACTTCAAGAGGAAGCTAATCACGTAATTCCAGGTTGCTGCAATCGAGACATTGGATTCGGAGGAGGCGAAAGTGATCAAAACCATGACATGGACTGACGCGGCTATGGAAGCGTTGGGGGCTGGACTTCAAGATGAAGTTGCCTACGTATCCAAACATGGGAATCAAGCCTTACGTAGTTCCGGTTAAGGTACACTCTGGTACTTTAACCTTCACTGTTTAGGCTCTAACTTTTGCCAAGGCGCCCAATGCGGGTTTTCGACCTTGCGAGCTATGTTTTTCTTCTTTTTTTTTCTTTTGCATTTTCATTTCTTTTTCTTTGCTATTTTTTGTTGTTTTTCTCTTCTTTTGCTTCTTTTTGTATTTTTCTTTTTGTCTTTTCTTTTCTTTGCTCTAACTTTTGCCTGGACCGCCCTTCCGGGTTTTCGGCCCAGCGAGCCTCTCGAAGGGGTAAAAAGTGTAGCAAGCCCATGCCAAATGGTTTTGAGATCGAAGCTTCTCTGTATCCAAGAGAGTGACTGTGGTGTTGATCTGCAGGGAAGTCTATCACGGTTGCTTTACGAGCCTTGCCGGGTGGGATCTGATCTCCTTGGTCTGACTTTGATGCCTCTTGCTCGAGGGCTGCCTCAAAACGGGCCACACAGGCGTTTCATGGCACTGTTGAATGTTTTGAACAGATTCCAGTTTGCAACAGATAAATTGAATCTTGAGGCTGAGAGCGATCCTGGGCTGCACAATCTCAAGAGCGATTCCACACAGGTCTTCGCAAGACTGCACAAAATATTTTGTTTTTGAAAGTTTTTAAGAAAGCGACAAATCGCTCGCGCTGAAGATAGTGTGGAACCAGTCTGAATCAACCAAGATCCTTCTCAGTACTCACGCCGACAAACATGATTTCATTCATGAAAAGCTTAGCATGCGTTCCTTTTTCTCAAAATGATCAAAGTTTTTACAAAACCCGAGGAATTCCTTCCCCTTCGTTTTCATCACCACAGTGTTCGAAAAGGGGTTTTATGAAAAGCTTAGGTCATCATAACGATGTTCAAGGCACAAGAGAGCAGGCGGTACGCACTGTCGTTCCATTCACACCTTCTGGCACGGCTAACTCAAATAGCAACAAATACGGCACATGATAGCCACGGCTGTTTCATTCAGATTTGTTGGCATAACTGGCTCCTCGGCAGGAACAGACTCAAAAAAGCAAAAAAAACAACTATTTATAAGACAAAATGGTGTTTGAGGCAACAACCCCGAAATCACCTGGTATTCTATACAAGAGGGACTGACTCATTACAATTAGATAGACCCTTAAGCAAAAGGACTGTCTCAAAACAATGAGACAGGCTCAAGACAAAACAGAAGACTGACTCGACACCCAAGTCAGAATTTACAGAAATTAATAGATGCCCAAAAATGCGTGCCAAACGCCACATCCAAAAATGCGCCAAGCATTGCCCACAGGCGGTTCACCTTCTGATTACATACTCGCAGTATCTGTGTCCTCAAAATCCAACAACTGAGTGGTGACGGACTTTCCTGAAGTAGGAGGGAGGATAACCTCGTTGTCAATCAAATCCTACACCTCATGCCGGAGGCGAAAAAAATTGTCGGTAGCATGGCCTGTCTGCTGGTGGTACGCACAGTACTGAGCAGCATCATGTGTGGCAGGGAGATTCTTCGGGAGGGGCCGGGGCTCCAGGGGTTTAAGATGTCCCCTCTCGGCAAGGATTTGAAGTGCCTTGGATAATGGCATGTAAAGAGCATGGAAGACCCTGCGCCCTCGGGGCAGGTACTTTGGAGCCTGAGCACTCTTGCTAGATGCACTAGCGAACGGATCGGCGGGTGCGGCCTTGGATTTCTGATCCTTTCCGGATGTAAGGTTGGGAGGGGAAAGGACTGTTTTGGCATGACGAGGCCTGTCCCGGTTCTCTGATTGACTGGAACTGCCCTCAGGCGGAGTGGGGAAAGCATCCTCCACAGCTTTTGACATAACTGCGGATATCTGTTGCTTGTTCATCCCCTCGGCTTTCAAAGCCTCTACTGCCCACAGCAGTTGTTCGATAGGATCGGCATCTGCCTTCATCTTGCCTTTGTCTCTGGCCTCGGCCTGATTTAGAACTTGGTTTGATGCGTCGTTGCCATAGCTGGAGGCCATCTCCGGTTGGCTGAGTTCAATTACAATTCGCCCCAACAACGGGGGCTCCTGGGGTACAAAGCTCCCGGCATACGGTGCGGCTGGCGGTGAAACTGACATTCCATAGGCGAGATCCGTCACGGATCTTTGAAGATCACCTATCATCCCCATTAGTTCAAATGTAGTGGGCTCGCGAGCCTGATATAGCTGAGGGGCCCAAACTGGGTGCGCGGCCGGCGATCTGGGCGGATGCGGCATGTCAACAGTAGTTTCATCCTGTAGGGTGATTCCTGGATCCAACGCGGCCGTCATGACCACGATCTCTTCTGAATTCTGCGTCATGCTAAGTCCTGCCTCAGCAAGGAGAAGACACTAGCTGTTCTGGATTGACCCTCTGAATCTCTGAACTAAAACGGAAAACAAGCAGTATTTCAGCCCCAGACAGATCAAGCACGGATGTAGCCGGACAACTGTACTCTACTACTGATCACTGTTCCCCAGAATCACTATTCAAAACTGAACTGATACCCGTAGATATAACTGATTCTCAACAACACTGATACTAATGCCCTCGGGCCTGATGCTCAAACTTTGCAAATTGATATGTGCGTTCCCTGCAGAGATACATTCTAAAAGCACATAACAGGTAAAAGAGAGCCAATACACCCCTATGTTGGGGTAGGTTTTCCCTATCCTATTTTGTCAGAAGCTAGGGTTTTACTACGCACACAGCGGTTTCAAACAACCTAAAATCGGGTAAGCAACCTGTCCTAGTTGGAATGGTCACTATGGATTCCGAATATGCACTAGGTCGAATGGTCAAAAGGGTGCCCCGGTAAAATCGGGGTTTGTGTTCCCATGCTGTCAGAGCCCATAACCGGTCAGCCTTATGGTCATGCCTTGACAAGACAAGCCTCCGGCAAACCGTTCAGGAATGGCAGATGGCAAACACAGTGTCCTAGGCGCACCAATGCACATGCAATGCAAAGAGACACATAAATGAAATCAACACAGGATATCACGAGTTCGAGTCAAGCTCTCTAAACTCCCCAACAGAGTCGCCAGAAACTGTAACCGCGCCCTGGGGCCTCACTCTACAGTTCAGACTCCCCTGTTTTGTTTGTGTTGTGGTTCGTAATCTGAACCAAAGAGTCCAACTCTGCCAAATTGTTTGAGAAAACAGAATTTTGAAAAGTAGTGCCAAACATGGACTGCTTTGCGAGATACAGAGTTGCCACCTAAATATTTTTTTAAAATGGGAAATTTAGGAAACCCTGACTCGGTGCCGAAGGCCACATGTCCGTCATCACCAAATGTCTTGGCTCGAGAGCTTGGGTACGATCGGGGAAGGTCAGCTATGAGCACCCCCTTTCGCCCGGTCCGAAGACCGGCCTCTACTAACCGTGATATCCGATTTTGAAAACATTATGCGTTCTTATCCCAATTATTAGCCTAGAATTACTATATTATGCGCACAGCAAAACAAGTATAGACTAGATTGCCTAATTTGGAAATAAGCATTGCATACCCGTTTTCTTTGAAAATGTTTTGGAATTTGCTACTCGCAAGTAGGCTAAAATACGGATTTCAATGAGTTATTCCAACTCAAGCAATCCAACCTCCACCCACAGGCATTCAAACAGTTTATCTCACATAAGCACTTAGCCGCATGGCAAGCATACTGTCATGGCAACATTCACACGCATGTGGTATGTTTAAAGCGTAAAATACTTACATTGTACTCCGTGCCAGAACAACAAACTAGTTAGCAAACATGCATGCCCTAGTTCATGTTAGAGTGACTAATGCAACACATACAGCATGTGATTAGGATAGGTTCGGCTAACCCTAAAATGGCACGTGAAATGCTACAACTATCACGTATTCAATTTGGAATTGAAAGTACGATGCAGTTTGTATGATGTACCGAGCCCGATGCATGTAAACAAATGCATGGATGCACGCATGCATTTGCATAAGGTATGCTAAAAACAAACGTGCCCTAATCTACCATCATAAGCAGGTAAATAAAAGGGAAGAAAGAAGTGGGGGTTGGAAGACATACACACACCCACGCACACTTATTACAATTATGCCCTCACACGGAGGGACCAAAAGAATATACAAATAATTAACTACGCAAGCTAATTAAATTACAAACCCATTAAATTAATTAAGCAGATTAATTAATCTAATTAAAGCAGTAAACCCCTCGGGGAGAGGGTGTAGACGTGCCCTTGGGCTTCGCTACAGTTCGGACTCCCTTTTGTTGTTGCGGTTCTAAATCTGAACCAAAGAGTCCAACTCTGGCAAATCGTTTTGAAGAAAAACAGATTTTTTGAAAAGTAGTGCCAAACATGGACTGCTTTGCCAGATTACAGAGTCGCCACCAAAATATTTTTTAATGGGGAATTTAGGAAACCCTGACTCGGTGCCGAAGGCCACGTGTCCGTCATCACCAAATGTCTTGGCTCGGGAGCTTGGGTACGATCGGGGAAGGTCAGCTATGAGCACCCCTTTCGCCCGGTCCGAAGACCGGCCTCTACTAACCGTGATATCCGATTTTGAAAACATTATGCGTTCTTATCCCAATTATTGACCTAGAATTACTATGTTATGCGCCCAGCAAACAAGTATAGAATAGATTGCCTAATTCGGAAATAATCATTGCATATCCGTTTGTTTTGAAAAGCGTTTTGAAATTTGCTACCCGCAAGTAGGCTAAAGTACGGATTTCAATGAGTTTTCCCAACTCAGACAATCCAACCTCCACCCACAGGCATTCAAGCAGTTTATCTCATGTAAGCACCTAGCCGCATGGTAAGCATACTGTCATGGCAACATTCACACGCATGTGGTATGCTAAAGCATAAATACTTACATCGTACTCCGTGCCAAAACAAGAAACTAGTTAGCAAGCATGCGTGTCCTAGTTCATGTTAAGTGGCTAATGCAACGCAGGCAAGGATGCAATTTAGAGTAGGCTCGGCTAACCCTAGAATGGCATGCGAAATGCTACAACTATCACGTATTCAAATTGGAATTGGAAATACGATGCAGTTTGTATGATGTACCGAGCCCGGTGCATGTAAACAAATGCATGGATGCACGCATGTATTGCATAGGGTATGCTAAAATAAGTATGCCCTAATCTACCAACGTAAGCAGGTAAATAAAAGGGAAGAAAGAAATGGGGATTCGAAGACATACACCCAGTCACACACACTTATTACAAATTTGCCCTCACTCGGAGGGACCGAAAGAATATACAAATTAATTAACTACACAAGCTAATTAAAATATTACAGATTTCACTAAATTAATCAAATAAATTAATTAATCTAATTAAAGCAGTAAACCGCCTCGGGATGAGGACCGGATGCAACACGCGCTCGGGACTGGCTCGGAACCACACTGCCATGCACGGATTGCCTCTGTTTCCTCTGCTCTCCTCCTCAGAAAATTGCCAAAGTCCCAGAAGTACCTCTCAGGGCACTGGGGAGTACCACCGGCTGGGGTAGAGTACCACCAGCTGAAGGAGGAGGCCACCAGCACAAAATTCATCCATCGGCAGCTTGTTTACTGCCGGTCGGCACTAAACACTGCCGGCCGGCACTAAATGCCTGCAAAGCCTGCAACTCACAGCAGCAGAGGACAACAACATGCATGGCAATGTGATTCAAGGTATTTATGCACTACACACACCCCTTATCATGTTTTTGACTCAAGGGGGCATGTGCCTCGATTCCCGGACCACCAATCACGCATTTCCATGCATGATGGCCCAAAGGACCAAGAGTGCAACTTAGATTTCAAATGCATGCAATGCAAACAAGCAAACAAGGGTGCTAAACCTCTATCATACTCCACTTCAAGAGTTCAAACATGCACAATGCGAATGCAACCCTAAGCATGTCAACTAGGCATGCAACATGGACTATGCGACATACTTATGCAAAGGGTTCAAGCAAGCTTTCAAGACAAGCATGCAAACCAATTAAATGATGATCTTACACATGACTTAGGCAACTCAAATAGGCTTAAAATCAGTGGCCAAAATGCTAAATCATGAGGGCCAAACACACATGCACACATGCACAAGTTAAGGCACCAACACTTAAGCATAATTAAGCAACTCTTAAACACACCTAAGAGGCACAAATATGGACCATTAGTATGCATAGTAAGCTCTGAAAAGCATGCAAAACATGGTGCCAAACCAACTAACAAAGCAAGCCAAACAAGGCATACAAATGGTCCAAGCATTAAGGCAAGCCAATGAAGCTTTGAACCACACCTAGTACAACCATGCATGGTAACACTTAACCAATTAAAAACAGAGTTTTAACATATAAAACTAAGTCTAAAGGACCACCTAGATGGCATCTAGATGACATGAAACCAAAGGCATGCATTAAGGCCAAAACATGGAGCATACAACACATGCTTTTGAAACACTAAAGAGGCAACTAAGGCAAGCATACAAGCACACCAAAGAGACTGAAATAGCATGCTAGGTGGTTCCAAGCCACTAAAATGATGCAAACAAGGCATGCTATACATTCATGCTCTTAAGGCCAACAAGCCAAATACAAAGAGGCTATATAATGCATGCTAAGATTGACCAAAACAACTTAGGACAGACCTAAAACATGTCAATATAAGCGCAAAATCTTCGCAATGCAAGCCTAAAACATGCTAGAAACTAAGGCACACAAGCTAGGCATGTTAAGGCATCGAAGAGGCATTACAAGGCAACTATGCTAAGCATGCATAGGGGACCAAAACCAACTTATAACAATGTCATATTAGGGCATAATAAACATAAAATGCAGCCAAGACATGCTCAACAAACAACCAAACATGGTGCTCCTTTGGAGGCCAAAACTTGCCCTTTCCAAGGACATCAAGGAGAGGGGGTGGCCCTCCCCTTTTGGAGACTTCAAGGCACCATCTCCACCACTGAAATCCCTCAAGATTTTAGTGGTGGAGAGGCCCAAGCACCAAAGTCTCGGATCTCTCACAAAATAGCACAAAAAAGGGGCCTTTTCAAGGCCTAAGGGTGGTCAAACTTGCCCAAACCACCAAGCACTCTTAATAAACAATAAAGAGGCTTAAAAAACAGAACTTTTACGTGTTAAAGACTAAGCACAAAAATAGTTCAAAACTAGGCAAAAATGGAGTGCAAGAATGGGGTAAAAAGAGCTAGTTTCTTACCCTTGATGACCACCTTCACAAGGTTGATGTTGTTGCTTCCTTAAGCTCTAATCTAGCCAAGAACTTCAAGAACAAGCCCTTAGAACCTCAGAAGCCAAGGGAAGGTGAAACACTAGGTGTTTGTGTGCAATAGTAAGGCACAAAACACCTAGACTAACAAGAGAGGGATAGAGATAGAATAGATATGGAATTTCTAACCTAAACCAGTGCTTCTCCCCTATCTAAAAATGGCTAAGTCTCTCAAGAACCCCTCCTTTTTGAGTCAAGAGAAGAGGCTTCTCTTGTATAGGCACAAAACTTACAAGTTAAGCAAGCCTAAAGGCTCATCCCTCCATACACGTGTATGGAGGGGAGCAAAAGGTGATACAGCTGTCTAAAAATATCTGATAAAGCAGCTGTACAGTAGTCGGCAGGGTAAAATGGTCATTTGCCAAAATCGACTGCCGACCGGCACAAAAGAGTGCCGACCGGCACAATATAGTGCCGGTGGAAACACCAACCAGCCGGTGGCCTCTAGCCACTGCCGGTGGTGTGTGGGGATGCCTCACAAAGCATTCCCTGCCCTTCCAAGGCAAAACACAAGTGTTTGGTGCAAAACCAAACACCAAACGGTCGAGTTCGGAGGTCCTGAGGCAAGGCGCGCGCAGCCGGGAACTCCGGGAACTCCAAACGAACACAAACATGGATAATCACCGAGTGTTCCAACGGTGACGTCCAAGTCTTGAGGACGGCCAAAAATGGGGTGTCTACAGTTGCCCCTCTTTGACAGAACTCGAAAGTCATAAGAATGACGGGAGTGAATGTCAAAGCCCAGAGACGACCCATTTTTGACAAGGCCGAAGACTCAGACAAACATACAAAGCGCAAATGGTTGAACTCGCAAGCTGCCTACGTATCCCTTAGGAATCAAACCAGCGTAGTTCAGGCACGGGCGTACAAGCCGCAGATAAGGTATGCGCTCGTAGGCGGGGGCAAGATGCAACTGACGATGCAAAAGGCCGAGCATAACTTATGATCATGCAAAGAAAGCTGTAACGAAGCACGCATGCGACAGTTATAAGCTAGCATATACCAAACTACACTACAATGCAGAAAGGATGTAAGAGAATTATGCAATTCTCAATACGTCTGACTCGGAGGATACAATACCTGTGCGGCTCGTCCGGTTGCACCGGCCTCAAATGAGCCGTACATACAATATCGTGCCTGTAAAGAAAGCAAACTTAACAGGTACAATACTGTTAGCAATATGCATGACAATGCAATCCAAAATGATATGCAATATATACAAAATGATGTATGAACAATGCAAATGTTATGCAATGCAATTGAAACTATGCAAACTACATGTAGGGCAATTGAATCATGATTCAATCGTAAGCGGTTCGAAACCACACAAATGTCAAATAGATTGATGGAGGTAACAAGTCCGTCTCCCATAGAACGATGTCTGATCTATGAGTACTTCGTACGGACACCAGAACAAGTATTGGGTGGAATGACATAAGTGGGGAAACGACCCGCTGAGGAGGGAATAATGATCCTAATGCCGGATGCAACAATTACACTACAATGCAATGGAAATGGATACAATGGATATGGCACGCGGGCCAAACCAAATCTTGCCTAGGAAAGGCATGTACGCATACGAACCGCGTCTAACACAGGAAATGTGCCGCAACCCTCAAACCAAGCTCATCAAGGAATAGGCGCGTACACAAAACCGTGCTTCGACGTGAAAAGTAGGGGCACATACCAGACCAAGCTCAACCTGGAAAGGCGCAAGCCATAGATGGAAGTGATGCAATGGATGCATGCAAACTACAATGCAATAGAAATGGATATGGATACAACGGATATGGCACGCGGGCCAAACCGAATCTTGCCTAGGAAAGGCAGTACGCATACGAACCGCGTCTAACACAGGAAATGTGCCGCAACCCTCAAACCAAGCTCATCAAGGAATAGGCGCGTACACAAAACCGTGCTTCGACGTGAAAAGTAGGGGCACATACCAGACCAAGCTCAACCTGGAAAGGCGCAAGCCATGGATGGAAGTGATGCAATGGATGCATGCAAACTACAATGCAATAGAAATGGATATGGATACAGAAAATGCATGACATATGCACTATACTACAATGAAATGCATGACATATGCACGTTTTAGAATGCATGACATATGCACTATATACGATGATGCATGACATATGCATGTTTTTTTTTTTTTTTTTTGAAATGCATGACATATGCAATATTTAGAATGATGCATGACAATGCAGTATGATGCAATGACTATGATTGCAGCTTTCCCTATCTTACCAACAGGGCGGTACACTAGGTTGGTTCAGTATCCAGAATCGAGGCGTAAACACGCCGCCTCAACCTATGGGGCTTCCATACAGATTTCAAGCCGAGGGTACACCCCCCTGGGTATTTAAACCAGACTTTAGTCTCGGAAATTCCGAACCTTTGTGTTCTAGGCATAAGCCGTTCGAACTCTAGTTTTCACCATCCCAGTTGGTCTTCTAGGAACTCACCGCAAACACAGACAGGTGGTTTTACCAGACCACCGAAAGTCGTTCGGGCACGACAAACACCGAAGGAATTGCATCTTCAGAGGATTAAAGGTCTCCTAGACCGCGATGCAAAATGTATGCATTTGAAATGCACATGATGCATGATGTTTGAAATGTGCTCCAACGCACGGCTTTTGAGATGCATAACAATGCAAATGGACGGGTTTAAGGTCTCGCCAGACCGTGCGTGTTTTCGGTCCCGCCGGACCATGCGTGCACAGGACGGTGTGATGCGCAAAATAGCGCGATGCGTTAAACAACGCGAGTGCACAAGACAGTGCGATGCGCAAGATAGCGCGATTGAATGCATGCAAAATGCAATGAGATGCGCAAAATAGCGCGATGCGTTAGACAACGCGAGTGCACAAGATAGTGTGATATGATGCATGCGAAATGCGATGGGGTGCACCTCAATGCACCGAAGGTCTTGCACCTCCCGAGGATTTAAGGTCTCCTAGACCGTGCGTGTTTAAGGTCTCACCAGACCGTGCGTGTTTAAGGTCTCGCCAGACCGTGCGTGTTTAAGGTCTCGCCAGACCATGACGAAAAATAATGGTGGTGCGCAAAATAGCGCGATGAAATGCAAAATGAGATGCAAGATGGGGCACGCATACCTCATGGATGCAAAATGCAAAATGTAATGCAGATGAAATGCAAAGCGAGGCACGTATACCTCAAGATGCAATGCAAAATGAAATGCAAAGTGAGACACGCATACCTCAAGATGCAATGAAATGCAAATGAGATGCAAAACGAGGCACACGTACCTCGAGATGCAATGAAATGCAAATGAGATGCAAAACGAGGCACACGTACCCCGAGATGCAATGGAATGCAAATGAGATGCAAAACGAGGCACACGTACCTCGAGATGCAATGGAATGCAAAATGAGATGCAAAACAAGGCACACGTACCTCGAGATGCAATAGAATACAGAATGAGGCACGCGTACCTCATTGAATGGAAAATGAAATGCAAAACGAGGCACGCGTACCTCGAGATGTAATGAAATGCAAATGAGATGCAAAACAAGGCACACGTACCTCGAGGTGCAATGGAATGCAAAATGAGATGCAAAACGAGGCATACGTACCTCGAGATGCAATGGAATGCAGAATGAGATGCAAAACGAGGCACACGTACCTCGAGATGCAATAGAATGCAGAATGAGGCATGCGTACCTCATTGAATGGAAAATGAAATGCAAAACGAGGCACGCGTACCTCGAGATGTAATGAAATGCAAATGAGATGCAAAACGAGGCACACGTACCTCGAGGTGCAATGGAATGCAAAATGAGATGCAAAACGAGGCACACGTACCTCGAGATGCAATGGAATGCAGAATGAGGCACGCGTACCTCATTAAATGGAAAATGAAATGCAAGTATGACACGCATGCCACACGAAAGTACAAAACGGTGCAAGTCGCAAGAGACGCGCAAGACGGCGCGATGCGACGCGCCGGACAATGTGATGGATGCGTGCAACGCCCACGGGGCAACTTTTGAATCTTGTAAAAGACAAAAGGATACGAAAGGATACAATCCTTGCTTGAATCTGAGTGCCACGCGCAGAAGACGCGGTCCGAGGTCAAAACGGAGGCTGGTTGAGCTGCGGGGATGCACTCTCTTGCATTTTCTTGAGCTATGAAGACCAGAAACTACCCAAATAGCCTAAAAAAGGTTGTAGGAACATCACCGGCTGGGATAGGAGGCCACCGGCTGGTCATCGGCTGAAGAAAATTTCCATCGGCACAATATTGTGCCGACCGGCACAAAATAGTGCCGACCGGCCAAAAATGCCTGATCGGGGGCAGTTCTGCCATTTCACCACGGGTCTTATAAAATAGGGTTCCATGTCCTATTTTATCACTTCTCCTCCGCCGAAAAACCCTTGCCTCCCTCTCCAAAGTGTTTTCCTTTCACTTTTTCGCCATTTCTTTGTGTTTTCGCACCATTTTCGTCGTTCGATTTGCGAAGTTTATCGCGTTTCGGACATTTTCCACCGATCGAAATTTCATTTCGGGGTGCCTTTTTGCTATTTCCGCTTTTTCGGGACTTGTTCCCCCGATTCCTTCTATATTTTCGTGTATTTTCATCTTCGGCCTTTTCGGCCATTTTCGGCCCGCTCGGGGTTGACTTTTTCGGTTGACTTTTCACATTCCGCCCGGTTTTCCTTCTCTGGCTATTTTCTCACCACCACTGCCATGGCTGACGATGTTCCACCTGTCGGGACTCCCCCGGATCACGAGATTGATCCCGGGGTCGAGCTCCTCCCGTTGAGCGCGCCCCATTCGATCCGGCGACCTATCGCCCGGCTATTCACGTGCTTCCACCGGATGGGCTCCGCCACTTCCGCGTCTTCGATAGGGCTCTGGACCCGGAGCTCCTCCTATGCGAGCCGACCTCGCACCTGTCCTTCGGCGCTTCCGAGGTAACATCTCTACTTTGTTTTTATTTTCTGCAATGTAGAATTTCTTCTGACTGCCGTAGCTAACTGCACCCGTTAACTGCTTAATTCTGACATGCCGTATACTGTAGTTGATTGTAGACAACTTCACAACTGATATCTGCTTAGGACCGACATATGCACACACACTGCACCAGCCTCAACCACCCGAGCACACGGCGCACATTGCACCTTACCGCGAACTCACCACCGACACCCGCACTTATTTGAATCTGAAGAGCCTGCACGCATGCTAAACTTGCACTGAATCACGCAGACACGCTGACACATCACTCACTAGTCATTCACTGAACATACCGGTACCCGGCATCTGTTTGAACTTTGAAAACTTGCACACATGCTAGATTTATACTGATCCGCACAGGAGCACTGACACATCACAGGCCGTAGTCCACCTACTGGTACACTGAAACCTGATATCTGCTTGGATCTGAAAAATGTGCACACATGCACCATGTTTATATTGCACTTACTCAAAACACGCTGACGCATCAAACACTGTAATTCATCGTAGTACACTGAAACCTGATATCCGCTTGGATCTGAAATATGTGCCCACATGCTAAATTTGTATCGACTTTAACATGTTTCCTCAGAACTGTACATCTCATATTGCTTTGCAACTATTTGTTTGAAAACAGGGAGATTCCCATGCCATCCGCGGGTATGGGAATGTCGCGGCTCGAGATTGGTACTTGGAGCTTCCGAGGCGGTTCGACGCATCGTGGATGATGCGGGCTTCGGTTCCTTTTGCAGGGGTCTGACCGGCTTACTGCCTGCAGGCCTCTTCTAGCTGCCCTGGCAGAGAGGTGGTGGGACACCACCGACTCGTTCCACCTATCCGCGGCGGGAGACATGACGATGACTCCCTACGACTTCTCGGTGCTCACCGGCATCGGGGTAGGGGGTGATCCGATCCCCTTCGACACTGACATGGACGAGTGGACCGCCGCTCAGATCTACTTGCTTGGCGAGGCGCCACCTCTGGCTCGTCCAGGCTTTGTCCGCTACTCCTGGTTTGAGGTGCAGTTCAGAGTGCAGCCTGCGTTGGTGGCGACGGCTCCGATGACCGAGGCGGCTGTAGAGCAGTATGCACGCGGCTTTTTGATGTTCTTACTAGGGACGACCCTCTTCGCCGACCGGGCGAACACCGTGCCTCTCTGCCTACTCAGCGCACTGGTGGACGTCCGAGACATCTTACGTTTTGATTGGGGTGGTGCGGCTCTGGCCACCCTTTACGGGTACATGAGCTCAGTCTCCCGTGGCAGCGGGCAGTTGCTCGGAGGCTACTGGCGAGCTTGGGAGGTATGCCTTCTCCTCTGCTTTACATTTCTGTTCTGTACTTTCTGCACTCTGCACACTGCCCACACTGTAGTCTGCTTTACACTTGCTGTATACTGTACACACGGCACACACATACTCTACTGTACACTGTTCACACGGTATACTCTGCTCAATACACTGCACAAACACTGGCTTTATTATTTCTGCTCTATTCTGTATTCTGCTTTATCTGATAACTGTTTCGACATCTATCTTGCAGTTATGGGTTTACGCCTACTTTCCCAGGCTGGAGCCAGTGCCGGAGACGGAGACTCCTCTAGTCATTCCTTCTCACGCCGCTATGCCGGAGATGCACCCGGAGGCCGCGAGAGACTTTTAGTTCTTTCGTCGCTACTTCACACCATTACTCCTGCCGAGGTATGTTTTTTCTGCAGTTTATTTAAGCTTCACTTTTCCACTGTATATTTGCAATACCAGTAGATAACAAACTGTATTTCAATTTCAGATCACCTGGCAGCCGTGGGCTCCTCTGCCAGCGATGGTGCGGGATCGGTTTGCCGGCGCTGTTGAGACCTCGCGTTACCGGATTTTGCTGGAGGGCCCAGTCTATCGGGCTTGGTACCTAGGCGAGCGCTTCTTGCATCAGACCTTAGGGTTACCTGAGCAGATGGTCCCGGTGCATCCTCCTGAGCACATGAGGGACACCGAGCGTTTCAACCGCTGAGCAGATGGCGGACTACACGTCGGTTGGGAGGCGGACGGCTTTAGAGGCGAGGGTGATTACTCAGAGTACGTCCGGACCTTCATCATGCGGCCGCTGAGTGGTGGTCACCGAGCTGAGAGAGAGAGGCCTGCGGCGCCGGCGGCCGGAGCAGGAGTAGGAGGAGGAGCACCGAGGAGGGCTCGAGTTCGCGGCAGAGGCGGGGTTCAGAGAGGACGGGGGGCCGGTTGGCCTGCTCTGCCCACTATGTTGACATACAGAGGGCAGGGTGGGGAGACCTTTCAGATCCCCTTTGCTCCTCCCCTGGCTGGTCATGAGTTGGCCGGCATTCCCGACTTGCCTCCGGTATGTATCACTTCATTTTGTATCTTGCATTTCAGTTTATTTGATATTCCACAGAATGATGCATCTGATACTTTTGCAGGCGTCCTCCGAGTACAACCCACAGTCCGTGGAGTTGAATGCCTCCATGATGGGGAGCTGCACGGACCTTCGACATCTTGGCTCTTTACAGCATTCCGGTATGTTTTCTCTGACTGTTTCATACAATCTGATGCACTGCGCAAAACCTGATAAACTGCTCACGGCACTCACACGCTGTACTCATACACTGCATTCTGCACTGATAAACTGCTCACGGGCATTCGCATACACTGTACTCGTACACTGCATTCTGCACTGATTCACTGCTCACGGCATTCACATACACTGCACTCATACACTGCATTCTGCACTGATTCGCTGCTCACGGCATTCACATACACTGTACTCATACACTGCATTCTGCACTGATTCACTGCTCACGGCATTCACATACACTGTACTCATACACTGCATTCTGCACTGATTTACTGCTCACGGCATTCACAGTATTCTGATGCATTCACCTTTCATGTTTTTTCAGCCTCCCTTCCAGATTCCTCCGGTGGGCGGCGCTCCAGCTGGACCTCCCATTTCTACTCGGGATGGCAGAGCCTACCCCCGCACCAGAGGAGGGCGTGTTCATGTTGGGAGTAGCTCGCGGGCTCCGGTCCCGGATGATGAGTCTGAGGCAGAGACAGAGGCGGAGGCGGGGTCGTCGGAGGAGGAGACCGGAGACAGCTCAGGCTCAGGCTCAGACGGCGATGCTCCTGGTGATGCTCCTGGGCTTCTGCCCAGGAAGAGGCGAGGACGGATCCTTAGGCGCGAGACTATTGATGCTACTTCAGATTTTTGTTGCTTTTTGTTCTTCTTTTTTTTGTACTTTTTCCTTTTGTAGTTAGGGTACTTTGTACTACTGCCTCAGGCAGATTTTTGTTTCCAAAACTTATGTACTCAAAAAGATTATGAAATGAAACAAACTTTTTGTCTGAAAAAGCGTTACATTTGTATATACCTGCGTATTTCATACTTTGCACTGCATTGCATCACGTTACACACCTCAAATGTAAGTGAAAATGATTTGTTTGTCTAAAAATTGAGCAATTGTACTATGATAATCGGATACCAACCAACTAACAGTAACAACTCTATACAAACCACTGCTTGAACAAATAACAGCCCATACTCTACTGGGGATTGATCTGCATACAGCTCATAACACACGCTCTCGCTCGCTCATTCTCACGCAACAGCAAACCTTGAACCCAATCTGACAAGATGGATCAGAAAACTGAAACGGTTGAAGTTGAAACACACTCAGATGTCCCAAATTTCCTTTTCTTCTTTTGCTTCGCATGAATGTAGAGAATGGCACAGCATTCTGAGCACAAACGATTTTTTGAAATAAAGAAGGGTTTTCAACCGGGGTATCGAGCCTACCACAGAACACAGCGAGACAAACTCAGACAAAGAAACGAAAGGTACGCGACCTAAACACAACGAAACACACTCGGGAAAGACTCAAAGCCGGAATCAAGACCGACAAATTAAAAGACGCGACACACAGACATGTTTACAAAAAGATCTCAGATCTCGAGGAGCCAATTCTTCCGGGCACATTATTCCCCACCCTTTCTAATTTTGTGATACTCACATCGCTCGGCCCTTAGGCTCGGTTTTTCTCTCAAAACCCTCTTTCTCGCTTTTCTCTCAACTTACTCCTCTCTATTCTTTATTCTCTCATTTTTCATCCCTCCCCGGAGTGATTGATGAATGAATAGGAAGTCACAGGTTCACACCCAATCACTGTTAGCTCACGGCTATTTCTTCTGGTGAATAGGATGCCCTTCTGGCGAGTATGTTGACGGGGGAAAGACAGGAGACCTGACTCAACTGTGCCCCTAGTTCGTCACTTTGACCATTTTTTTGTTTTCTTCCTAAAACAGTTTTGATCAAAATGAGAATCGGATTAGCACACTTATTCGATTTTTGATTTGAAAATGATGCGAATCTGGCTGTGCGTACTGAAAATTCTCCTTTTAGGTCCAAACATGGTCCAATTTGAAAAATGAAACAGTTTTCGAGAAAATAAGTCAACTTTAGTGAAAATTTTCAAAAACTATTTTTGCAAACAGTCAACGCTCGACGAGCGCGGAACTTACCCTCGAGATGCGCAACCTCGGACCGCAGGCAATGGAAAATTGCCCCTGGCTTAAAGGGGGATAAGGCAACGGAAAGTTGCCCCTGGCTTGGGCGGTAACTCGGGGCAACTTATGGCACTGCATGACAACGGAAAGTTGCCCCTTGTTTGGATGATGCCGCGGCACATTGTAAGCCAGTCCTTGTCGACGACGATCGGACCCTCGGACACGGAGGAGACGGGGATGGTTTGAATCAATATATGGACACAGTCACCTGGAAGGTGTTGGTGGTTGGACTTCAAGAAGAAGTTAATCACGTAGTTCTGGGTTGCTGCAATTGAGACATTGGATTCAGAGGAGGCACAGGTGATCAAAACCATGACATGAACTGAAACGCTATGGAAGCGTTGGGGGCTGGACTTCAAGATGAAGTTGCCTACGTATCCCAAACATGGGAATCAAGCCTTACGTAGTTCCGGTTAAGGTACACTCGGGTATTTTAACCTTCACTGTTTAGGCTCTAACTTTTGCCAAGGCGCCCAATGCGGGTTTTCAACCTTGCGAGCTATGTTTTTCTTCTTCTTTTTTTTTCTCTTTTGCATTTTCATTTCTTTTTTTTGCTATTTTTTTTTTTTGTTCTTTTTCTCTTCTTTTTTGTTTCTTTTTGTATTTTTTCTTTTTTGTCTTTTCTTTTCTTTGCTCTAACTTTTGCCTGGACCGCCCTTCCGGGTTTTCGGCCCAGCGAGCCTCTCAAAGGGTAAAAAGTGTAGCAAGCCCATGCCAAATGGTTTCGAGATTGAAGCCTCTCTGTATCCGAGAGAGCGACTGTCGGATTGGTTTGCAGAAGAGTCCATCACGGTTGCTTCTCGAGCTTTGCTTGGTGGAATCTGATCTCCCTGATCTGACTTTGAGGCCTCTTGCTCGAGGGCTGGTTCAAAACGGGCCATACAGGCGTTTCATGGCACCGTTGAATGTTCTGAACGGATTCCGGTTCACAACAGATAAATCGAATCTTGAGGCCGAGAGCGATCCTGGGCTACACAATCTCAAGAGCGATTCCACACAAGTCTTCGCGAGACTGCACAAAATATTTTGTTTTTGAAAGTTTTTAAGAAAGCGACAAATCGCTCGTGCTGAAGATAGTGTGGAACCAGTCTGGATCAGGCCAGGGTCCTTCTTAGTACTCACGCCGACAAGCATAAATTCATTCATGAAAAGCTTAGCATGCGTTCCTTTTTCTCAAAATGATCAAAATTTTACAAAACCTGAGGAATTACTTCCTCTTCGTTTTCATCACCGCAGTGTTTGAAAAGGGTTTTGAAAGCTTAGGTCATTACAACGATGTTTAAGCACAAGAGAGCAGGCGGTATGTACTGTCGTTCCATTCACACCTTTCGGCACGGCTAATTCGAATAGCAATAGGTCGGACGTGATAGCCACGCTGTTTCATTCAGATTTGTTGGCATAACTGGCTCCTCGACAGAAACAGACTCAAAAAGCAAAAACAACTGTTATAAGATAAAACGGTGTTTGAGGCAACAACCCCGAAATCACCATGGTACTCTATACAAGAGGGACTGACTCATTACAATTAGACAGACCCTTAAGCAAAAGGAATGTCTCAAAACAATGAGACAGGCTCAAGACAAAACAGAAGACTGACTCGACACCCAAGTCAGACTTTACAGAAATTAATAGATGCCCAAAAATGCGTGCCAAACGCCACATCCAAAAATGCGCCAAGCATTGCGCACAGGCGGTTCACCTTCTGATTACATACTCGCAGTATCTGTGTCCTCAAAATCCAATAATTGAGTGGTGACGGACTTTGCTGAAGTAGGCGGGAGGATAACCTCGCTGTCAATCAAATCCTGCACCTCATGCCGGAGGCGGAAGCAATTGTCAGTAGGGTGGTCTGTCTGCTGGTGGTACGCACAGTACTGAGCAGGATCATGTGTAGCAGGGAGATTCTTCGAGAGGGGCCGGGGCTCCAGGGGTTTAAGGTGTCCCCTCTCGGCAAGGATCTGCAATGCCTTGGACAATGGCATATAGAGAGCATGAAAGACCCTGCGCCATCGGGGCTGGTACTTTGGAGCATTCTTGCTAGATGCACTAGCAAACGGATCGGCGAGTGCGGTCTTGGATTTCTGATCCTTCCCGGATACAGGGTTGGGAGGGGGGAGAACTGTTTTGGCATGACGGGGCCTATCCCGATTCTCTGATCGACTGGAACTGCCCTCAGGCGGAGCGGGGAAAGCACCCTCCACAGCTTTTGACATAACTGCGGATATCTGTTGCTTGTTCATTCCCTCGGCTTTCAAAGCCTCTACTGCCCACAGCAGTTGTTCGATAGGGTCGGCATCTGTCTTCATCTTGCCCTTGTCTCTGGCCTCGGCCTGATTTAGAATTTGGTTTGATGCGTCGTTGCCATAGCTGGAGGCCATCTCCGGTTGGCTGAGTTCAATTACAATTCGCCCCAACAACGGGGGTTCCTGGGGTACAAAGCCTCCGACATATGGTGCGGCTGGCGGCGAAACTGACATCCCATAGGCGAGATCCGTCACGGATCTTTGAAGATCACCTATCATTCCCATCAGTTCAAATGTAGTAGGCTCACGAGCCTGATATAGCTGGGGGGCCCAAACTGGGTGCGCAGCCGGCGATCTGGGCGGATGCGGCATATCAACAGTAGTTTCATCCTGTAGGGTGATTTCTTGATCCAACGCGGCCGTCATGACCACGATTTCTTCCGAATTCTGCGTCATGCTAAGTCCTGCCTCAGCAAGGAGAAGACACTAACTGCTCTGGATCAATTCTCTGAATCTCTGAACTGAAACGGAAAGACAAGCAGCATTTCAGCCCCAAACGGATCAAACACAGGTGTAGTCGAACAACTGCACTCTACTACTGAACACTGTTCCCTAGAATCACTATTCAAAACTGAACTGATATCCGCAGACATAACTGATTCATAACAATACTGATACTAATGCCCTCGGGCCTGATGCTCAAACTTTGCAAACTGCTATGTGCGTTCCTCTGCAGAGATACACTCTAAAAGCACATAGCAAGTAAATGAGAGCCAATACACCCCTATGTTGGGGTAGGGTTTCCCTGTCCTATTTTGTCAGGAGCTAGGGTTTCACTACGCACGCAGCTGTTTCAAACAACCTAATATCGGGTAAGCAACCTGTCCTAGTTTGGAATGGTCACTATGGATTCCGAATATGCACTAGGTCGAATGGCCGAAAAGGGTGCCCCGGTAAAACCGGGGTTTGTGTTCGCATACTGGCAGAGCCCGCAACCGGTCAGCCTTATGGTCATGCCTTGACAAGACAAGCCTCCGGCAAACCGCTCAGGAATAGCAGATGGCCAACACGGTGTCCTAGGCGCACCAATGCACATGCAATGCAAAGAAACACCTAAGTGTAGTTGTAGACACCCCATTTTTGACCGCCCTCAAGACTTGGGCATTACTGATGGTTTGCTCGGTGTTGAGAGATGTGCAGGACACAGGTTCAATTTCTTCGGCAAGGAGAGAGACAAACCCAAAAAAAACTTTGTTGGGGTTTGGAGTTGAAGAAAAGAGGAGAGGAGGGGAGAAAATAGGTTGGAGAAGAAGTTCGCCATGAATCCGGGTAGAAGAAAGTCGAGCGGCTCTCGCTGAATCAGGCTTATTCAATTGCATACTTGGAATTTAGCTATGAGGCCACTACCATTGGAAAGAAGACTTCCGGGGCTTCATTTTTGGTTCAAGAATCTCCTAAGTCCAAGTCCGGGTGGAGGAGATATGATGGGTTGAAGCTGGGCATCATCCCGGTTGGATTGAGTCTGCGCGGCTTCACGGAAAAGGGCATAACTTTTTCCACAGGAGGAATTTTAATGCAAGGTTTGCGCCATTGGAAAGCTAACTTCCGGGGCTTCAATCTAGAAATCCACCGGCACTTGGTGACCTTACCGGCCATCCACCGGCACAAAGAGTGCCGACCGGCCAGAAAATATTGCTGGCCGGCACAAAAGAGTGCCGACCGCCAAAAGTGCCCAGAACTCAGTTTTTTTGACAGATATTTATCATCCAGCTGCTATACACTGTACCAGATATTTCTCAGTTGAGATATTTCGACCAAAAGCTCTTTTCTTGATATATATAGAACCATATATCTCATGTTTGCTAGGTTAGAACAAAAAAGCAAGTCTTTGGGAGCTTCTCACTCTAAAAGACTCCTCTCTCTCTAGAAATTTCAGACCTAAATCTCTGCCCCTCTCTCTATATTCCACTCTCTTGCCCATTTTGTGCATAGAAGTGCTTGAAGTGAAGAAATCCTTCTAGTTTGCCTAGGCATCCTTCATCAAAGTTAACCACCATTGGGCTGAGGTCCTTTAAGGATCATTTTTAGCTTCAAAAGCTGGTTTTAGCTCAGATTTTGGGCTGGTTTTGCTGCTGTGCATCAAGGGTAACATCTCTCTCCCTTTTAGCTTGTTTTGCATACTAGCTTTGCCATAAGTTTTCAAATGCTTTGAGGTTGTTTTTGGGTGTTGTTGAACTACAAAAACCACTGATTTTCCTCTATTTTTCAGTCCTAAGAGTCTTGGCTTGTGCCTTGGTTGGCTAGGGGTTGTCCTCCCTTTTGCTCCTTGGCTTATAAGGCCTTGTGAGCTAACTTTCAAGCCTTTCAAACAACATCTTTTTGGCCTTAAAACAATTCCAGAGGAATTTCAGTGGTGGAAAACTTGTTTTGAGGCTCAAAATAGGAGGGGTTGTCCCCTCTCCTCTTCTCTTGTTTGCTTGTATTGATGGCCCTCCAAAAGAGCATGTGTTTCTACTTCTTGGAGGCTTTGTTTAGGCTTATTTTCATGACTTTCCAGATCTGCCATAACTCTATTTTTGGCTATCTTGGTCACCTCTTGCATGCTTATTGCACTTGTAGTGTAAATCCCCTTTACTAGCCTTGTTAGCCTTGTAAAGTAGCATCTTTTTGTGGCTTGTTTTAGCTTAAGCCAAGCATGTTTTAGGCTCTATTTCGCCATGTTCCAGATCTGTTTTGGTCCGGTTGGGAGGCTGGTTGCTTGTTTCATACACTTGTAGTGTAATTTTGCTCCCTAGCCTAGCTTGCTTCATGCTTTAGCCTATCTTCCTAACATGTGCTAGCTTAACTTTGGCCTACAATAGTCCACATTTTGCTGTGATTAAGCTCTGTTTTGAGGTCTTAATGTAGCTTGTGCATTGCTTTGCATGGTTGTGGTTTAAATGCTTAGAATTGCCTAAAAGAGAGCATGCTTTGCTAGCTTATTTTGTTTCTGTTTCAGACCTTGATCAGAACTGAAAATGGCCCTAAAATGACCTCCTCTTCATGTTTCATTAAGGGTCTAGGGCTGTTTGGACACCCTTCATATACCTCATGTTATGGCTCTCTTGTGGCTTCCATTTTGCATGATGTTTTGGCCAAGCATGCTAGCTTATCTTGGCTATATTTCATACATGTTTTAGAATTATCTAGGGCTGTTTAGGGACTGTTTGGGGCTGGTTCCATCATTTGAGCATCACTTTGCATGTTCATAATGTATTGCACTTCACTAGCTTTAATGCTTGAGCCTTTGACAATGCATTACATGAATGTTTGCATGCTTTGGAGTCATTTTGGAGTCACTTGATATGCCATTTCAGATCTGGAACATGCACCATTGTATGCCATATCATCTCCTTGCCATGCTTTGGTGGAGTTGCATTTTTGTGCCTTAAGCTTGGTTAATGCGTTGTGCATGCATTCCATGTATTTTGTTGCCTCATTTGCATCTTTGTGGCCACTGATTTTGGGCCTACTAGAGTTGCCTAATTCATGTTTAAGACCATCCTTCCATTGGTTTGCATGCTTGCCTCATGCTTGCTTGAATCCTTTGCATAAGTATGTTGCATAGTCCATGTTGCATGCTAGATAACATGCTTAAGAGTTGCATTGCATAAGCATGCATGCTTGACCTCTTGAGATGAAAATGATAGAGGTTTAGCACCCTTGTTTGCTTGTTTGCATTGCATACATTTGAAATCAAAGTTGCACTCTTGATTCTTTGGGCCATCATGCATGGAAATGCGTGATTGGTGGTCCGGGAATCGAGGCACATGCCCCTTGAGTCACAAATGATAAGGGGTGTGTTTAGTGCATAAATGGCTTGAATCACATTGCCATGCAAGTTGTTTTCCCTCTGCTGCTGTGAGTTGCAGGTTCTGCAGGTATTAAGTGCCGGCCGGCACTATTTAGTGCCGACCGGCAGTCAACAACAGCCGATGGCTTATTTCAGTGCCGATGAGCTTATTCTACTGCCGGTGGAAGTTCTACCCAGCCGATGATGTCCCCCAGTGCCCTGAGAGGTACTTCTGGGACTTTGGCAAGTTTCTGTGGAGGAGAGCAGAGGAAACAGAGGCAATCCTTGCATGGCGGTGCGATTCCGAGCCAGCCCCGAACACGCGCTGCATCCGGCCCTCATCCCGAGGCGTTTAATGCTTAATTAGATTAATTAATTTATTTAATTAATAGTTAATTTGTAAATTTAATTAGCTAGAGTAGTTAGTTATTTATTCGGTTTGTATTATTATTTCCCTCCGAGCGAGGGCAAATTTGTAATAAGTGTGTGTGAGTGGGTGTATGTCTTCCAATCCCCACTTCTTTCTATCCCTTTTATTTACCTGCTTACGATGGTAGATTAGGGCACATTTATTTTAGCATACCTTATGCAATGCATGCGTGCATCCATGCATTTGTTTACATGCATCGGGCTCGGTACATCATACAAACTGCATTGCAATTTTCAATTCCAAATTGAATACGTGCTATTCGCGCATTTCATATACCATGTTTAGGGTTAGCCGAGCCTACTCTAGATTGCATCTATGCTGTGTCGCATTAGCCACTTAACATGAACTAGGTCATGCATGTTTGCTAACCGGGTTATTTGTTTTGGCACGGAATACGATGTAAGTTTTTATGCTTTAGCACTTCGCATGCGTGTGAATGTTGCCATGACAGTATGCTTACCATGCGGCTAAATGCTTACATGAGATAAACTGTTTGAATGCTGTGGGTGAAGGTTGGATTGCGTGAGTTGGAACAACTCGTTGAAATCCGTATTTTAGCCTACTTGCGAGTAGCATAAACCAACACGTTTTCGAACAAAACGGATATGCAATGTTTATTTCCAATTAGGCAATCTAGTCTATACTTTTTTGCGCGCGCATAACATAGTAATTCTAGGCTAATAACTGGAATAAGAACACGCATAATGTTTTTCAAAAAGGACACGGTTATAATAGTTAGAGAGGCCGGTCTTCGGACCGGGCGAAAGGGGTGCTCATAGCTGACCTTCCCATCGTACCCAACTCCCGCTCCCGAGCCAAGTCACTTTGGTGATGACGGACACGTGGCCTTCGCACCGAGTCAGGGTTTCCTAAATTCCCCATTAAAAAATATTTAGGTGGCGACTCTGTAATCTGGCAAAGCAGTCCATGTTTGGCACTACTTTTTCAAAATCTGTTTTTCTTCAAAACGATTTGCCAGAGTGGACTCTTTGGTTCAGATTTAGAACGCGACACAACAAAAAGGGAGTCCGAACTGTAGAGAGGTCCCCGGGCGCGTCTACAGTTTCTGGCGACTCTGCTGGGATTTTAGAGAGCTTGACTCGAACTCGTGATATCCTGTTTTGATACATTATGTGTTCTTTGCATTGCATGTGCATTGGTGCGCCTAGGACACCGTGTTGGCCATCTGCTATTCCTGAGCGGTTTGCTGGAGGCTTGTCTTGTCAAGGCATGACCATAAGGCTGACCGGTTGCGGGCTCTGCCAGTATGGGAACACAAACCCCGGTTTTACCGGGGCACCCTTTTCGACCATTCGACCTAGTGCATATCGAAATCCGTAGTGACCATTCCAAACTAGGACAGGTTGCTTACCCGATTTAGGTTGTTTGAAACCGCTGTTGCGTAGTGAAACCCTAGCTCCTGACAAAATAGGACAGGGAACCCTACCCCAACATAGGGGTGTATTGGCTCTCTTTACATGCTATGTGCTTTTAGAGTGTATCTCTACAGGGAATGCGCATATCAGTTTGCAAGTTTTGGTATCTGGCCCGAGGGCACCGGTAACAGTATTTTGGGGAATCAGTTATCTGCGGGTATCAGATCCAGCTTTGCGGACAGTGATTTGGGGAACAGTGACCAGTAATGAGTACAGTCGTTCTGTTATGCTTATATCCGTTCCAGTGAAATTGGGCTGAGATGCTGTCTGTTTTCTCTTTTGCTAGGTAGTCCTGGAACTGCAGCTTCAGGAGGCTCCGATATCCCCCAGGTACATTGGACTAGTGCTGATAGA
This sequence comes from Camellia japonica, assembly GCA_030407325.1. Classification (NCBI taxonomy): domain Eukaryota; kingdom Viridiplantae; phylum Streptophyta; class Magnoliopsida; order Ericales; family Theaceae; genus Camellia; species Camellia japonica. Next base: position 19,272 of record JAPPVO010003983.1, on the reverse strand, counting down.
CTTGGTTAAGTCAGGATTCAATTCAAGGGCAACCAGTGTTCTTTCGCGGAGGCAAGGCAAAGAAAGGTCAGTCAGGGCTCACCAGTTCATCTGATCCGACAGTCACCAGTCACATCATCAGTAGACCTGTGATGGCACAGGGTTCAGAAGAATTTGTGGCTGTGATGGCAGCATTAAATCAGGGAACTGCCATGCAGGCTGAGACCAGTATTGAAACGCAGCGCCCGCCTGGGGCATCTGCCTCACATCCAGCTTTGGGACCCCAGCCGAACTTTGACCCACTTCCTCCAGCCGAAGATTTGCAGTGTCTGAATCCTCGAGAAAGGTTGACTCAAACCCGAGTTGTCAGACCTCTGGTGCAGCCTACTGAGAGGCCTCAACCCTTTTATGTTGATGAGTTCAATCCGACTGTAGTGAAAATTGCAAACCTTGAGAAGCAATTCAAAAAGGCACAGGGCCTTAATTCCATTCCCGACATTGAGGATGGGCATAATGAGTCTGCCGTACGGCTCCCAGACAGATTCAAAATGCCATATATTGACCGTTTCGATGGGTCCGGAGATCCAATGGTACATATTCGGCTTTTCTTGGATGTCTTGAAGCCAATGGGTCTGACTAAGCCACAAAAACTCTCTCTGTATGGAAGAACCCTGTCAGGTGTAGCAGCCACTTGGTACGCTAAGTTGGAGGACAAAGTAAAGCAAAACTGGGAAGAATTGGCTGAGGCCTTTGTCGATCAGTATTCCTACAATACCCGAGTTGAAATCACCATCCAAGAGCTTGAAGCAACCCGCCAAAACCCAAAAGAGCCTTTTGTGGAATTTGTCGCGAGGTGGAGAGCAAAGGCAGCACAGATGACAGAGCGTCGTCCTTCTGAGAGGGATCAAGTGCAGATGATGGTGCGAAACCTTGAGCATGATATGTTGCAAAAGTTGATAGTCGCTCCGCTATTCACTTTCAAAAGTTTGCATGAACTGGGGGTTCAGGTTGAGAATGCGTTCAACGCGGGATCATTCCCAGAACAAGTGAACCGACAAGGAGGGTGATTTCAGGGAATACCAATGCCGAAGCAGCACTATCCCCAACCCACTGAAATCAATACAGTCACCACAGCCAACCCTTTTGCCAAACCAAGCCTACAAACAACCAGCCCAGCCAAGCTCAGGGCAGAACTTTCACCCCCCTCTATATGAGCCTGACTAGCGCACTAAAAGCCTTGATGGAAAGAGGGCATCTCAAACCCTCGATCCTCAACCTCTTCCTGACCACTCCCAGCCAGACATAACCTTCCAAGTACTGTATGTACCATCAGCAGCGCGGTCGATGGATGTGTTGCTATAAGTTGGCACCGATCGTTGCTACGCCTTCGTCATAGATCCAAAATCTCATTGACAACCAAACGATAGCTCCACCTTCAGACCCCAATGACCAAACACCTTTCCACATCTCAATCTAATCACACACTGGCCGTCCCTTACGACCCAGCGTATACATCACCCCAGCCCATCTGCCTAAGCCTGCGGTGTTCATTCCAGAAAGCACGGACTTGTGCATGATGGATGCACCTGAATCCCAATCATCTCAAACCTGTGAGCCCACTACTTCTGAGCTGATGAGGATGATCGAAGATCTTCAGAGAACCGTGGCAGATCTAACCTTTGGAGTTTTGGCTCCGTCATCAACCACCTCACATACCAGGGAGTTCATGTCAAAAGGCTCCCCAACCTTGGGACAGGCTGCATTGGAAGAAGGCCAATCCCTTGGCAAAGTAGAGACAGGTGGTAAGAACAAGGTAGGGCAGCATTCATCCCCATGAACACCTTCAGTGGGATATTGAGGCTTTGAAAGCCGAAGGGCTAAACAAACAGCAAGTACTAGCAGTCGTTGCAACGATCGTGGATGGCACTTTTGCCGTTCAGAGTGAGAGCAGTTTGAATCGAGGGGTAGGCTGGGAAAAGGGCCGTTGTACCAGGAATGTTCCTTTCAGCTCTAGCCCGTACTCGGAAGAGACCAGCAAACCCAGTCAGTACCTGTCAATCCCTTTGCTGGTGCATCCAGCAAAAAGCCACAAACCTCAAAAACCCACCTCGGGGCCAGAGGGTGTTTACCCCACTGTACATGTCTCTGTCAGCGGCCTTGAGGGTCCTAATAAAAAGGGGCACCTGAAACCCCTAGAGCTACGGCCATTGCCAAATAAACTCCCTCCCTCCCATGATCCGACCAAGTACTGTGCCTTTCATCAGCAAGTCGGCCACGTCACTAATAGTTGTTACCGTCTTCGCCACGAAATACAAGATCTGATTGACAATAAGGTCATCGTCGCACCAGCCCCTGCAAAGTCTATCGGCACTGGATCGGTGAACTTGAGGGATAATGTGAATATGTGATCGGGAGATGAACCACCTGCGGGCGTCGTTCAGTTACTTCAGATGTGGTGGACGGCGTGCACTGTTTTGAGCAATGTACAAATGCTGTTAATTTTGCTTTCTGACTTGGGTATTGGGTCAGTTTTGTTATGTTGCTTTGAGTCTGTCTCTTTATTTTGAGTCAGTCTTTTTATTTCAGGTCTGTCTTGTTGTATCGAGTCAGTCCTGTTTTGTTGAAGTCAGGTGATTCCGGGAGTGTTACCTCGGACATCACTATTTTGTTTTATATTTGTCCTTTTGCTTTCTTTTGAGTCTGTTTCTGCCAGGGAGCCAGTTACGCCAACAGATTTCGAATGAAACAGCAGTGATTCTCATACTCTTGTGTTTGCTTCTGCCTTGTGCCAGTTGTGCCAGAAAGCTTGAATGAAACGGCAGTGCATTCCACCTGCTCTTTGTGCCTCTGAAATTATTGCATTGACCTAAGTCTTTCAAAACTTTTTCTAAACAATGTGGTGAAAACGAAGAGGAAGGAATTCCTCGGGCTTTGCAAAAATTTGATCAATTGAGAAAAAGAGAGGCGTGCTAAGCCCTTAATGAATGAAATCATGCTTGTTAACATGTGTACTGGGGAGGATACTAGCTTGATCCAGATTGGTCTTACACTGTCTTCAGCGCGAGCGATTTGTCGCTTTCTTAAAAGATTTCAAAAAATGTTTTGCGCGGTCCTGCGAAGACTTGTGTGGAATCGCTCTTGAGATTGTGCAGCCTAGGATCACTCTCAGCCTCGAGACTCAACCCATTCATTTTCAAACCTTGGACTTAGATGCAGAAGTTCAGAGGTCAATCATGATGTAAGGCCTGTGTGGCCAATTTAAAGCAGCCCTCAAGCGAGAGGCAAGAAAGTCAAATCAAGAAGATCAGATGTCGTCAAGAGGGCTTGGGAAGCTAGATCAGAAGCCCCCCCTCAACTAGGGGCAAAGATGTCAGATGTGCCCGAAGAGCCGAAGATGAGTTCTTTGCGAATCAACAGCCACTCTCCTGGATACGGATGGCATCAAAACCCTAAAACCATTTGGCATGGACTTGCTACACTTTTACCCTTTGAGAGGCTCGCTGGGCCGAAAACCCGGAAGGGCGACCCAGGCAAAAGTTAGAGCAAGCAAAAAATACATACAAAAGGAAAGAAAAAAAATACAAAAAAAAGAAGAACAAAGCTCGCAAGGTCGAAAACCCGCATCGGGCGCCTTGGCAAAAGTTAGAGCCTAAAAGAATGAAAAAAAAGAAAAAAGAGAAAAAAATGCAAAGATACAAAAATGCAAAGAAAAGAAGAAAAGAAATGAAAAAGGAAAGAAAAGAATAGAAAAAAGAAAGAAGAACAAAGCTCGCAAGGTCGAAAACCTGCAATAGGCGCCTTGGCAAAAGTTAGAGCATAAAAAGGAGAGGTTAATACCCGAGTGTACCTCAACCCCCAAACTACGTAAGGCTTGATTCCCATGTTTGGGATACGTAGGCAACTTTACTCTGAAGTCCAGCCCTGAAACACTTCAAATTCGACTATGTCCATGTGATGGTTTTTGATCATCTTTGTCTTCTCTGTATCTGAGAGTCTGGTTGTGTTCATCGCTCCGAGGACTGACTACAATGTGCTGCGACATCGTCCAAACAAGGGGCAACTTTCCGTTGCCATTCAAAACGTCGTGGCGCCATTTCAAACAAGGGGCAACTTTCCGTTGCCATGCAGCTCTTTTCGAACAAGGGGCAATTTTCCATTGCTATGGATCCGAGGTTGTGCATCTCAAGAGTTGGTTCCGTGCTTGTTTAGCATTGGCCGTTTGCAAAATAGTTTTTGAGAATTTTTACTGAGGTTGACTAATCTTCTCTCGAAAACTAATCCATTTTTTTCAAAACCGGACCCATTTCTTGGACCCAAAAAGGAAAATTTTCAGTGCTCACAACCTGACTTGCATGATTCCAAATCAAAAATCGCACAAGCATGTTAATCTAACTTTCATGTTGGTCAAAATTGTTTTAAAACAAAAAATGGTCAAAATAATGAACTAGGGGCACAGTTGAGTCCGGCTTCCTGTCTTTCCCCCATTTTCAACATACTCGCCAAGAAAGGCAATCTACCTGCCAGAAGAGGGCACAACTGAAGTCAACAACAAAGGGCTGAAAGCTCTCTCACCCTCCAAGCAGCGAGGTATCAAGTCAAGTGCGAAGCACGAATTGGAATGGATCAAGATGTTCCACTTCCTCATCTGGACAGATCTAACCACGTCCGAACTCCCTAGCAGAGCATCGTCAACCAATGTCAACTACAGATTTGCTACACACCCAGTTGTGGCGCAACCCCTCTGTGGGAAAGTTCATTGTTGTGTGCAGAAGAAAAAGAATCTAGCAGAATGCTAGGGGGCAAGAGCCCGCAATTTCTGTCTATCCACCAACCACTCTGGGGAGGGATGAAAAATGAGAGATTGAAGAACAGAGAGATGTGCGATGTGAGAAAAAATGAGCAAAAGGGTTTTGAGAGAAAAATCGAGATTGAGTGCCCGAGCGATATGAGAGACACAAATAAGAAAGGGTGGGAAACACTACCCGGTGAAACAGGCTCCCTGTGCACGTCTGAATGTCGTGTCTTTTTGTTTTATCTCGATTTTGTTTTGGTCGTTTCGAGTGTTACTTGATATGTCTAGGTTGTGTGCCTTTTATTTCCTTGTTGAGTCGTTTTGCTATGTTCAGTCGTAGACTCAATACCTGGTCGGAAACTCATCTCTCAATTTCAAAAATAAAATCATCCTGTGCTCAGAGTGCTGTGCCATTCTCCACGCTTGTGCAAAACAAGATTCGTTCTTTCATAAAACCACACGGTTCAACCCAAGTTATGTGAGAACAGTAAAACAAGGACCTATCTGAAGCTATATGGTTCCGGACTGCAAAGCTAAAGAAGAAGGAAAATTTTGGTGCATCTTAGTGTGTTTCAATTTCGGCAAATTCCGAGATGGTATTCCGGATGTACCTCTTCAGACCTTGTCAGTGTTCCGAAGAATGAGCGTGCCTCTACTTCAAGTGTAGGCTTGCTTCAAGTTAGAATGGCAGTCCAAGAAACATCCGAGGGTTTCACATGCAGATGTTATCTCTTGCCAATATGAACAGGATGTACCCTTTTCGAGCTGAGTGTGTTGCAAAACCCTCTGAGAGGTAAATCGGAGACACCAGAGTACATACTTGATGCTCCTCTATTGCATAGAATATGAACTTTCATATACACTGTTGTTGCATGTGTGCCGCGCATCGTTATGATTCATGCATAAAATATGCTTGCTTTCAATATTGCATGGAAAATGCCCCCATACTTGCATAGAAGTTGCATTTTATCGCACTTTCTTGTGCATTTTATCTCACTCGCACTATCTTGTGCACTTACACTTTGTATCTCACTTACACTGTCTTGTGCATCTTGTGCATTTCAAATCAATCGCGCTGTTAGCGTATCGCACTGTTTAGTGCATTTCAAAATCATTCGCGCTGTTTAGCGTATCGCACTGTTTTGTGCATCACATCATTCGCGCTATCTTGCGCACCTCTATCGCACTGTTTTGTGCACCACATCATTTGCGCTGCCTTGCGCACCTCTATCGCACTGTTCTGTGCATTACATTACTTTTCATTCGCGCTATTTTGCGCATCACACTGTTTTGTGCCTCTAAGCCACATCGCACTATCTTGTGCATTCGCACTATCTTGTGCACTCGCGTTGTTTAACGCATCGCGCTATTTAGCGCATCGCACTTTCTTGTGCATTCGCACTATCTTGTGCACTCACGTTGTTTAACGTATCGCGCTGTTTAGCGCATCGCACTGTCTTGTGCACTCGCGTTGTCTAACGCATCGCGCTGTTTAGCGCATCGCACTGTCGTGTGCACTCGCGTTGTCTAACGCATCGTGCTGTTTAGCGCATCGCACTGTCTTGTGCACTCGCGTTGTCTAACGCATCGCGCTGTTTAGCGCATCGCACTGTCTTGTGCACTCGCGCTTTCTTGCGCATCACACTATCTTGTGCACTTGCATTTTATCTCACTCGTACTATCTTGTGCATTCCATTACACTCGCGCTGTTTAGCGTATCGCACTGTTCTGTGCAATTTACTTTCGCGCTTTCTTGCGCATCGCACTGTTTTGTGCATTACATTGTTTCATTCGCGCTATTTTGCGCGTCGCACTATTTTGTGCATTTTACTTGCATTACACGTGCATTTTATTGCACTATCTTGTGCACTCGCGCTGTTTAGCGCATCGCACTATCTTGTGCACTCGCGCTTTCTTGCGCGTCGCACTATTCTGTGCATTTTATTACACACTCTCATCTTGCATAAAGGAAAATGCTTGTATCTTTCGCTTTGAACTTGCATTGCGCTTTCTTGCGCACCTGTATAGCACTGTTTCGTGCATTCACTCTGCATCACATTGTCGTGTGCACACTGTGTTTTTCTATGAATCCTCAATTTTCAAACCGGCTTCGCGTAGCGTATAAGTCCAATTATCAAAATTTTCCTGCATATCGTTTGCATCCCGCCCCTGAACTACGCTGGTTTGATTCCTTGCAAAGGGATACGTAGGCAGCCTGCGGGCACAACCATTATCTATCTATATTTTGTTTGTTTGTCCAAGTCTTTGGCCTTGTCAAAAATGGGTCGTCTCTGGGCTTTGACATTCACTCCCGTCATTGTTATGACTTTCGAGTTCTGTCAAAGAGGGGCAACTGTAGACACCCCATTTTTGACCGCCCTCAAGACTTGGGCATTACTGATGGTTTGCTCGGTGTTGAGAGATGTGCAGGACACAGGTTCAATTTCTTCGGCAAGGAGAGAGACAAACCCTTCAAAAAAACTTTGTTTAGGGGTTTGGAGTTGAAGAAAAGAGGAGAGGAGGGGAGAAAATAGGTTGGAGAAGAAGTTCGCCATGAACGGGTAGAAGAAAGTCGAGCGGCTCTCGCTGAATCAGGCTTATTCAATTGCATACTTGGAATTTAGCTATGAGGCCACTACCATTGGAAAGAAGACTTCCGGGGCTTCATTTTGGTTCAAGAATCTCCTAAGTCCAAGTCCAGGTGGAGGAGATATGATGGGTTGAAGCTGGGCATCATCCCGGTTGGATTGAGTCTGCGCGGCTTCACGGAAAAGGGCATAACTTTTTCCACAGGAGGAATTTTAATGCAAGGTTTGCGCCATTGGAAAGCTAACTTCCGGGGCTTCAATCTAGAAATCCACCGGCACTTGGTGACCTTACCGGCCATCCACCGGCACAAAAGAGTGCCGACCGGCCAGAAAATATTGCTGGCCGGCACAAAAGAGTGCCGACCGGCCAAAAGTGCCCAGAACTCAGTTTTTTTGACAGATATTTATCATCCAGCTGCTATACACTGTACCAGATATTTCCAGTTGAGATATTTCGACCAAAAGCTCTTTTCTTGATATATATAGAACCATATATCTCATGTTTGCTAGGTTAGAACAAAAAAGCAAGTCTTTGGGAGCTTCTCACTCTAAAAGACTCCTCTCTCTCTAGAAATTTCAGACCTAAATCTTTGCCCCTCTCTCTATATTCCACTCTCTTGCCCATTTTGTGCATAGAAGTGCTTGGAAGTGAAGAAATCCTTCTAGTTTGCCTAGGCATCCTTCATCAAAGTTAACCACCATTGGGCTGAGGTCCTTTAAGGATCATTTTTAGCTTCAAAAGCTGGTTTTAGCTCAGATTTTGGGCTGGTTTTGCTGCTGTGCATCAAGGGTAACATCTCTCTCCCTTTTAGCTTGTTTTGCATACTAGCTTTGCCATAAGTTTTCAAATACTTTGAGGTTGTTTTTGGGGTGTTGTTGAACTACAAAAACCATGATTTTCCTCTATTTTTCAGTCCTAAGAGTCTTGGCTTGTGCCTTGGTTGGCTAGGGGGTTGTCCTCCCTTTTGCTCCTTGGCTTATAAGGCCTTGTGAGCTAACTTTCAAGCCTTTCAAACAACATCTTTTTGGCCTTAAAACAATTCCAGAGGAATTTCAGTGGTGGAAAACTTGTTTTGAGGCTCAAAATAGGAGGGGGTTGTCCCCTCTCCTCTTCTCTTGTTTGCTTGTATTGATGGCCCTCCAAAAGAGCATGTGTTTCTACTTCTTGGAGGCTTTGTTTAGGCTTATTTCATGACTTTCCAGATCTGCCATAACTCTATTTTTGGCTATCTTGGTCACCTCTTGCATGCTTATTGCACTTGTAGTGTAAATCCCCTTTACTAGCCTTGTTAGCCTTGTAAAGTAGCATCTTTTTGTGGCTTGTTTTAGCTTAAGCCAAGCATGTTTTAGGCTCTATTTCGCCATGTTCCAGATCTGTTTTGGTCCGGTTGGGAAGGGGTTGCTTGTTTCATACACTTGTAGTGTAATTTTGCTCCCTAGCCTAGCTTGCTTCATGCTTTAGCCTATCTTCCTAACATGTGCTAGCTTAACTTTGGCCTACAATAGTCCACATTTTGCTGTGATTAAGCTCTGTTTTGAGGTCTTAATGTAGCTTGTGCATTGCTTTGCATGGTTGTGGTTTAAATGCTTAGAATTGCCTAAAAGAGAGCATGCTTTGCTAGCTTATTTGTTTCTGTTTCAGACCTTGATCAGAACTGAAAATGGCCCTAAAATGACCTCCTCTTCATGTTTCATTAAGGGTCTAGGGCTGTTTGGGACACCCTTCATATACCTCATGTTATGGCTCTCTTGTGGCTTCCATTTTGCATGATGTTTTGGCCAAGCATGCTAGCTTATCTTGGCTATATTTCATACATGTTTTAGAATTATCTAGGGCTGTTTAGGGACTGTTTGGGGCTGGTTCCATCATTTGAGCATCGCTTTGCATGTTCATAATGTATTGCACTTCACTAGCTTTAATGCTTGAGCCTTTGACAATGCATTACATGAATGTTTGCATGCTTTGGAGTCATTTTGGAGTCACTTGATATGCCATTTCAGATCTGGAACATGCACCATTGTATGCCATATCATCTCCTTGCCATGCTTTGGTGGAGTTGCATTTTTGTGCCTTAAGCTTGGTTAATGCGTTGTGCATGCATTCCATGTATTTTGTTGCCTCATTTGCATCTTTGTGGCCACTGATTTTGGGCCTACTAGAGTTGCCTAATTCATGTTTAAGACCATCCTTCCATTGGTTTGCATGCTTGCCTCGCATGCTTGCTTGAATCCTTTGCATAAGTATGTTGCATAGTCCATGTTGCATGCTAGATAACATGCTTAAGAGTTGCATTGCATAAGCATGCATGCTTGACCTCTTGAGATGAAAATGATAGAGGTTTAGCACCCTTGTTTGCTTGTTTGCATTGCATACATTTGAAATCAAAGTTGCACTCTTGATTCTTTGGGCCATCATGCATGGAAATGCGTGATTGGTGGTCCGGGAATCGAGGCACATGCCCCTTGAGTCACAAACATGATAAGGGGTGTGTTTAGTGCATAAATGGCTTGAATCACATTGCCATGCAAGTTGTTTCCCTCTGCTGCTGTGAGTTGCAGGTTCTGCAGGTATTATGTGCCGGCCGGCACTATTTAGTGCCGACCGGCAGTCAACAAACAGCCGATGGCTTATTTCAGTGCCGATGAGCTTATTCTACTGCCGGTGGAAGTTCTACCCAGCCGATGATGTCCCCCAGTGCCCTGAGAGGTACTTCTGGGACTTTGGCAAGTTTCTGTGGAGGAGAGCAGAGGAAACAGAGGCAATCCTTGCATGGCGGTGCGATTCCGAGCCAGCCCCGAACACGCGCTGCATCCGGCCCTCATCCCGAGGCGGTTTAATGCTTAATTAGATTAATTAATTTATTTAATTAATTTAGTTAATTTGTAATATTTAATTAGCTAGAGTAGTTAGTTATTTATTCGGTTCTGTATTATTATTCGGTCCCTCCGAGCGAGGGCAAATTTGTAATAAGTGTGTGTGAGTGGGTGTATGTCTTCCAATCCCCACTTCTTTCTATCCCTTTTATTTACCTGCTTACGATGGTAGATTAGGGCACATTTATTTTAGCATACCTTATGCAATGCATGCGTGCATCCATGCATTTGTTTACATGCATCGGGCTCGGTACATCATACAAACCGCATTGCAATTTTCAATTCCAAATTGAATACGTGCTATTTGCGCACTTCATATACCATGTTTAGGGTTAACCGAGCCTACTCTAGATTGCATCTATGCTTGTGTCGCATTAGCCAATTAACATGAACTAGGTCATGCATGTTTGCTAACCGGGTTATTTGTTTTTGGCACGGAATACGATGTAAGTTTTTATGCTTTAACACTTCGCATGCGTGTGAATGTTGCCATGACAGTATGCTTACCATGCGGCTAAATGCTTACATGAGATAAACTGTTTGAATGCTGTGGGTGAAGGTTGGATTGCGTGAGTTGGAACAACTCGTTGAAATCCGTATTTTAGCCTACTTGCGAGTAGCATAAACCAACACGTTTTTCGAGACAAAACGGATATGCAATGTTTATTTCCAAATTAGGCAATCTAGTCTATACTTTTGTGCTGTGCGCATAACATAGTAATTCTAGACTAATAACTGGAATAAGAATGCATAAAGTTTTCAAAATTGGATATCACGGTTAGTAGAGGCCGGTCTTCGGACCGGGCGAAAGGGGGTGCTCATAGCTGACCTTCCCCAATCGTACCCAAGCTCCCGAGCCAAGATCACTTTGGTGATGACGGACATGTGGCCTTCGGCACCGAGTCAGGGTTTCCTAAATTCCCCCATTAAAAAATATTTAGGTGGCGACTCTGTAATCTGGCAAAGCAGTCCATGTTTGGCACTACTTTTTCAAAAATCTGTTTTTCTTCTTCAAAACGATTTGCCAGAGTTGGACTCTTTGGTTCAGATTTAGAACCGCGACACACAAAAAGGGAGTCCGAACTGTAGAGTGAAGCCCACGGGCGCGTCTACAGTAGTCAAAACAAGATATCACGAGTTCGAGTCAAGCTCTCTAAACTCCCCAGCAGAGTCGCCAGAAACTATAGACGTGCCCTTGGGCTTCGCTACAGTTCGGACTCCCTTTTGTTGTTGCGGTTCTAAATCTGAACCAAAGAGTCCAACTCTGGCAAATCGTTTTGAAGAAAAATAGATTTTTTGAAAAGTAGTGCCAAACATGGACTGCTTTGCCAGATTACAGAGTCGCCACCTAAATATTTTTAATGGGGAATTTAGGAAACCCTGACTCGGTGCCGAAGGCCACGTGTCCGTCATCACCAAATGTCTTGGCTCGGGAGCTTGGGTACGATCGGGGAAGGTCAGCTCTGAGCACCCCCTTTCGCCCGGTCCGAAGACCGGCCTCTACTAACCGTGATATCCGATTTTGAAAACATTATGCGTTCTTATCGCAATTATTGACCTAGAATTACTATGTTATGCGCCCAGCAAACAAGTATAGAATAGATTGCCTAATTCGGAAATAATCATTGCATATCCGTTTGTTTTGAAAAGCGTTTTGAAATTTGCTACCCGCAAGTAGGCTAAAGTACGGATTTCAATGAGTTTTCCCAACTCAGACAATCCAACCTCCACCCACAGGCATTCAAGCAGTTTATCTCATGTAAGCACCTAGCCGCATGGTAAGCATACTGTCATGGCAACATTCACACGCATGTGGTATGCTAAAGCGTAAATACTTACATCGTACTCCGTGCCAAAACAAGAAACTAGTTAGCAAGCATGCGTGTCCTAGTTCATGTTAAGTGGCTAATGCAACGCAGGCAAGGATGCAATTTAGAGTAGGCTCGGCTAACCCTAGAATGGCATGCGAAATGCTACAACTATCACGTATTCAAATTGGAATTGGAAATACGATGCAGTTTGTATGATGTACCGAGCCCGGTGCATGTAAACAAATGCATGGATGCACGCATGCATTGCATAGGGTATGCTAAAATAAGTATGCCCTAATCTACCAACGTAAGCTGGTAAATAAAAGGGAAGAAAGAAATGGGGATTGGAAGACATACACCCACTCACACACACTTATTACAAATTTGCCCTCACTCGGAGGGACCGAAAGAATACACAAATTAATTAACTACACAAGCTAATTAAAATATTACAGATTTCACTAAATTAATCAAATAAATTAATTAATCTAATTAAAGCAGTAAACCGCCTCGGGATGAGGACCGGATGCAACACGCGCTCGGGACTGGCTCGGAACCACACTGCCATGCACGGATTGCCTCTGTTTCCTCTGCTCTCCTCCTCAGAAAATTGCCAAAGTCCCAGAAGTACCTCTCAGGGCACTGGGGAGTACCACCGGCTGGGGTAGAGTACCACCGGCTGAAGGAGGAGGCCACCGGCACAAAATTCATCCATCGGCAGCTTGTTTACTGCCGGTCGGCACTAAACACTGCCGGCCGGCACTAAATGCCTGCAAAGCCTGCAACTCACAGCAGCAGAGGACAACAACATGCATGGCAATGTGATTCAAGGTATTTATGCACTACACACACCCCTTATCATGTTTTTGACTCAAGGGGGCATGTGCCTCGATTCCCGGACCACCAATCACGCATTTCCATGCATGATGGCCCAAAGGACCAAGAGTGCAACTTAGATTTCAAATGCATGCAATGCAAACAAGCAAACAAGGGTGTTAAACCTCTATCATACTCCACTTCAAGAGGTCAAACATGCACAATGCAAATGCAACCCTAAGCATGTCAACTAGGCATGCAACATGGACTATGCGACATACTTATGCAAAGGGTTCAAGCAAGCTTTCAAGACAAGCATGCAAACCAATTAAATGATGATCTTACACATGACTTAGCCAACTCAAATAGGCTTAAAATCAGTGGTCAAAATGCTAAATCATGAGGGCCAAACACATATGCACACATGCACAAGTTAAGGCACCAACACTTAAGCATAATTAAGCAACTCTTAAACACACCTAAGAGGCACAAATATGGACCATTAGTATGCGTAGTAAGCTCTGAAAAGCATGCAAAACATGGTGCCAAACCAACTAACAAAGCAAGCCAAACAAGGCATACAAATGGTCCAAGCATTAAGGCAAGCCAATGAAGCTTTGAACCACACTAGTACAACCATTCATGGTAACACTTAACCAATTAAAAACAGAGTTTTAACATATAAAACTAAGTCTAAAGGACCACCTAGATGGCATCTAGATGACATGAAACCAAAGGCATGCATTAAGGCCAAAACATGGAGCATACAACACATGCTTTTGAAACACTAAAGAGGCAACTAAGGCAAGCATACAAGCACACCAAAGAGACTGAAATAGCATGCTAGGTGGTTCCAAGCCACTAAAATGATGCAAACAAGGCATGCTATACATTCATGCTCTTAAGGCCAACAAGCCAAATACAAAGAGGCTATATAATGCATGCTAAGATTGACCAAAACAACTTAGGACAGACCTAAAACATGGCAATATAAGCGCAAAATCTTCGCAAATGCAAGCCTAAAACATGCTAGAAACTAAGGCACACAAGCTAGGCATGTTAAGGCATCGAAGAGGCATTACAAGGCAACTATGCTAAGCATGCATAGGGGACCAAAACCAACTTATAACAATGTCATATTAGGGCATAATAAACATAAAATGCAGCCAAGACATGCTCAACAAACAACCAAACATGGTGCTCCTTTGGAGGCCAAAACTTGCCCTTTCCAAGGACATCAAGGAGAGGGGGTGGCCCTCCCCTTTTGGAGACTTCAAGGCACCATCTCCACCACTGAAATCCCTCAAGATTTCAGTGGTGGAGAGGCCCAAGCACCAAAGTCTCGGATCTCTCACAAAATAGCACAAAAAAGGGCCTTTTCAAGGCCTAAGGGTGGTCAAACTTGCCCAAACCACCAAGCACTCTTAATAAACAATAAAGAGGCTTAAAAAACAGAACTTTTATGTGTTAAAGACTAAGCACAAAAACAGTTCAAAACTAGGCAAAAATGGAGTGCAAGAATGGGGTAAAAAGAGCTAGTTTCTTACCCTTGATGACCACCTTCACAAAGGTTGATGTTGTTGCTTCCTTAAGCTCTAATCCAGCCAAGAACTTCAAGAACAAGCCCTTAGAACCTCAGAAGCCAAGGGAAGGTGAAACACTAGGTGTTTGTGTGCAATAGTAAGGCACAAAACACCTAGACTAACAAGAGAGGGATAGAGATAGAATAGATATGGAATTTCTAACCTAAACCAGAGCTTCTCCCCTATCTAAAAATGGCTAAGTCTCTCAAGAACCCCTCCTTTTTGAGTCAAGAGAAGAGGCTTCTCTTGTATAGGCACAAAACTTACAAGTTAAGCAAGCCTAAAGGCTCATCCCTCCATACACGTGTATGGAGGGGAGCAAAAGTTGATACAGCTGTCTAAAAATATCTGATAAAGCAGCTGTACAGTAGTCGGCAGGGCAAAATGGTCATTTGCCAAAATCGACTGCCGACCGGCACAATATAGTGCCGGTGGAAACACCAACCAGCCGGTGGCCTCTAGCCACTGCCGGTGGTGTGTGGGGATGCCTCACAAAGCATTCCCTGCCCTTCCAAGGCAAAACACAAGTGTTTGGTGCAAAACCAAACACCAAACGGTCGAGTTCGGAGGTCCTGAGGCAAGGCGCGCGCAGCCGAGAACTCCGGGAACTCCAAACGAACACAAACATGGATAATCACCGAGTGTTCCAACGGTGACGTCCAAGTCTTGAGGACGGTCAAAAATGGGGTGTCTACAGAGGACCGGATGCGGCGCGTGTTCGGGACTTGCTCGGAATCGCGCTACCATGCAAAGTCTGCCTCTGTTTTCCCTACTTTCCTCCTCGGAAGACTGCCAAAGTCTCGGGACTGCTCCCTTGAATCATGGGGATCACCACCGGCTGAGGGGAAACACCACCGGCTGAAGTATGTGGCCACCGGCACTGAATTCATCCATCGGCCATCAATATTCTGCCGGTCAGCACTAAATACTGCCGGCCGGCACTGAATGTCTGCAGAACCTGCAACTCACAGCAGCAGAGGGCAACAACTTGCATGGTAATGCAATTCAAGCAATTTAT
The DNA here is from genome assembly GCA_030407325.1 of Camellia japonica. Lineage (NCBI taxonomy): Eukaryota > Viridiplantae > Streptophyta > Magnoliopsida > Ericales > Theaceae > Camellia > Camellia japonica. The sequence continues at coordinate 3,811 of JAPPVO010003983.1, read as the reverse complement.
GCACCAAACACACTCCTTATCATGTTAATGACTCAAAGGAGCATGCGCCTCGATTCTCGGACCACCAATCACGCATTTCCATGCATGATGGCCCAAGGAACCAAGTATGCAACTTTAATTTCAAATGCATGCAAAACCAACAAACATAAAGCCCAATCCCCATCACTAAATCAAGGGACAAGACATGCATGCAAGATGCATTACAACCTAATCATGTTAGCTAAGGATGCAACATGAGTATGTGAACAAACAATGCACGCACATAAGCAAACATGAGGTAAGCATACAAGCAAGCAAATGATGGTCTTAAACATGACTTAAGCAACTCTAATTAGGCCTAAAACACTGGCCAAAATGCAAAGGAAATGAGACCAAACACACATACACACATGCACATGTCAATGCACAAACCTAAGTATTCAGCAAGCGACTTCCAAGCACACTTAAAAGAGGCTAAGTGTGGACAACTAACATGCATTGTAAAGCTCTGAAATTCATGCTAAACATGGTGCCAAACCAATCAACAAAGCAAGCTAAATATGCAATTAAAGGCCCAAGCACTTAAGGCAAGCCAAGGGGCTTAAACCAAGGTCAAACCCACCAAGCCTCACAAGGCCAAGGGGACTCAAAACAGGTCAAGGGTAGACCTAAACAACACCCAAGGAACACCTAGATAGCATCTAAATGGTCCAAGCATAAAGGCACATACAAAGGCCAAAACATGGAGCACACAACATGCACTTTCAAAGCTTCAAAGAGGCATGCAAGGCAAACATATGAACAGGTTAAATGGACTGAAATAACATGGCAAATGGTCTCAAACCATGGAAATGATGCAAACAAGGCATGCCACACATTCATGCTCAAGACTAGCAAGCCTAAAATGCAAAGAGGCTATACTAAGCATGCCAAGACCATCCCAAACACTTATGGACAGACCTAAAACATGTCAAGATAAGCACAAAATCTTCATGAATCTAAGCCTAAAGCATGCTCAAATTAGGGCTAACAACCTAAGGCATGTTAAGGCAATACAAGGCATTACATGGCAACTATGCTAAGCATGCATAAGGGACCAAAACCAACTCTTAGCAATGTCATATCATGGCATAATAAACACAAAATGCAGCCTAGATATGCTCAACACACACACCAACAAAGGCTTCCTCAAGAGGCCAAAACTTGTCCTTTTCAAGGACAACAAGGAGAGGGGGTGGCCCTCTCCTTCTTGGGACTTCAAAGCATCATCTTCACCACTGAAATCCCTCAAGATTTCAGTGGTGAAGAGACCTCAACACCAAAATCCCAGAGCTCTCACAAAATAGCACAAAATGAGGCCTTTTCAAGGCCTAGGGGTGGTCAAACCCTCCCAAAGCACAAAACACTCTTAACCAACAATAAAGAGGACCAAAAAATAGAACTTTTATGTGTTGATCACCAAGCACAAAAATAGTTCTAAGCTATGTAAAAATGGAGTGCAAAAAAGGGGTAAAAAGGGGTAGTTTCTTACCCTTGAAGACCACCTTCACAAAGGTTGATGTTGTTGCTTCCTTGAGCTCAAATCCAACCAAAAACTTCAAGAGCCAGCCCTTAGAACCTCAGTAACCAGAGGAAGGTGAAACACTAGGTGTTGATGAGCAATAGTAAGTCACAAACACCTAGTGTACAAATAACAGGGAAGAAGAGAGATGGGATAGATACAAAACTTCTAACCTAAAACCAGAGCTTCTTCTCTGTCTAAAATGTCTAAAAATCCAAACTTCTTCCAACCTTGAGCCAAGAGGAGGAAGGGTCCTCTTATAGGTAACTAGACTTACAAGTTAAGCTAACCAAGAGGCTCATCCCTCCATACACGTGTATGGAGGGAAACAAATGCTATAAAGCTGTCTGAAAATATCTCCAAAAACAGCTGTAAAGTAGTCGGCAGGGCAAAATGGTCATTGCCAAAATTGACTGCCGACCTGCACAAAAGAGTGCCGACCGGCACAATATAGTGCGATGGCAACACCAACCAGCCTGTGGCCTCTAACCACTGCCGGTGGTGTGTGGGGATGCCTCACAAGGCATTCCCTGCCCCTCCAAGGCAAAACACAAGTGTTTGGTGCAAAACCAGACACAAAACAGTCGAGTTCGGGAATCCTGAGGCAAGGCGCGTAGCCGAGAACCCCGGGAACTCCAAACGAACACGAACATGGATAATCACCGAGTGTTCAAGAGGTGACGTCCAGGTCTTGATGACGGTCAAAAATGGGGTGTCTACAATAAACTGAACAAAACAGTGCGACGCGCAAAATAGCACGAGTGATAAACTGCACAAAATAGTGCGACGCACAAAATAGCGCGAGTGTGAAGTGCACAAAACAGTGCGACGCGGAAAATAACGCGAGTGAGAAACTGCACAAAACAGTGCGACGGGCAAAATAGCGCGAGTGTGAACTGCACAAAACAGTGCGACGCGCAAAATAGCGCGAGTGTGAACTGCACAAAACAGTGCGACGCGCAAAATAGCGCGAGTGATAAACTGCACAAAACAGTGCGACGCGCAAAATAGCGCGAGTGTGAACTGCACAAAACAGTGCGACGTGCAAAATAGCGCGAGTGATAAACAGCACAAAACAGTGCGACGCGCAAAATAGCGCGAGTGTGAACTGCACAAAACAGTGCGACGCGCAAAATAGCGCGAGTGATAAACAGCACAAAACAGTGCGATGCGCAAAATAGCGCGAGTGATAAATTGCACAAAACAGTGCGACGCGCAAAATAGCGCGAGTGTGAACCGCACAAAACAGTGGGATGCATAAAATAGTGCGAGTGATAAACTGCACAAAACAGGGCGACGCGCAAAATAGCGCGAGTAATGAACTACACAAAACAGCGCGACGCGCAAAATAGCGCGAATGTGAATTGCACAAAACAGTGCGACATGCAAATTAGCGCGAGTGTGAACTGCACAAAACAGTGCGACATGCAAAATAGCGCGAGTGATAAACTCCACAAAACAGTGCGACGGCCAAAATAGGCCGAGTGTGAACTGCACAAAACAGTGCGACGCGCAAAATAGCGGGAGTGATAAGCTGCACAAAGTAGTGCGATGCGCAAAATAGCACGTGTGATAAGCTGCACAAAACAGTGCGACGCGCAAAATAACGCGAGTGATAAGCTGCACAGAACAGTGCGACGCGTAAAATAGCGCGAGTGATAAACTGCACAAAACACTGGGACGCGCAAAATAGCGCGAGTGATAAACTGCACAGAACAGTGCGACGCGCAAAATAGCACGAGTGTGAACTACACAAAACAGTGCGATGCGCAAAATAGGGCGAGTGATAAACTACACAAAATAGTGCGACGCGCAAAATAGAGCGAGTGTGAACTGCACAAAACAGTGCGACGCGCAAAATAGCGCGACTGAGCAATTGCACAAAACAGTGCGACGCGCAAATTAGCGCGAGTGTGAACTGCACAAAATAGTGCGACGCATAAAATAGCGCGAGTGTGAACTGTACAAAACAGTGCGATGCGCAAAATAGCAAGAGTGATAAACTGCACAAAACAGTGCGACGAGCAAATTAGCGCGAGTGTGAACTGCACAAAAGTGCGACGCGCAAAATAGCGCGACTGAGAAATTGCACAAAAAGTGCGACGCGTAAAATTTGCGCGAGTGTGAACTGCACAAAACAGTGCGACGCGCAAAATAGCGCGAGTGTGAACTGCACAAAACAGTGCGACGCGCAGAATAGCGCGAGTGATAAACTGCACAAAACAGTGCGACGAGCAAATTAGCGCGAGTGTGAACTGCACAAAAACAGTG